>JBBMJY010000015.1:13479925-13496115 GCA_037833715.1 Toxotes lorentzi | reverse complement strand
GTGTGTGTGTGTGTGTGTGTGTGTGTGTGTGTGTGTGTGTGTGTGTGTGTGTGTGTGTGTGTGTGTGTGTTCAAGGCAGCTCAGTGTCAGCATCCTCTCTCCCTCTTCTGGAGTCCTCATGTTAAACATCACTGTTAAAGCAACAAGCACCTGTAGATACTGAAATGTGTGCATTGTGGCAACGGAGTGAGTGATAGAAACAAGCAGAAACAAACTGAATCTCGACAAGAAGCAGAAATACTTCATAGCACACTTCACTTCACCGGTGACAATCCACCAACACTGAAGAGCAGTCATGGAAACGTTCTAAATTTGAAGACTTGTACGGTGGCCCTGAGGGTCAGAACACACCATTTCAGGAAACGCAAAGGCATTTCAGATTACAGAAAAAGTGGGACAACAAAAGTGGGACCCAAACCAAGTCAACTCAGAGTTGATGGTCAGCTACATAGATGTCCCTTAGTCAATTTACTGCTCCTGCTTGTTCCCTGCAGCCTGTTCCGTGAAATACATCGTATGAACATTCTTTGTTAAAATATTCTCTTATGATTTCCAGCTCCTCCTTCATCCTTTCACACTCAGTTTAAAATTTGTGCAAGGACATTGGACTGTCTCCAGGGATTTGGGTTCTGTCCAATTGCAAACAAGGTGTGTTGTCCCATAACTTCTGAAATGTTATGTTTTCTGAAATGTTGCTGTGCTTTGACCCCTCAGAGCCACCGTAGATTGCGGCTGAAGCAATGTGGTAATTCCAAACACTTGAGTTTGACCCTATCGTAGCAGAAAATCTCCTGACCGGCAAACTCACATCTCAGGTGCTCCCTGCAAATATTACAGCATCAATACGGGGCTTGTTATTTCTTTTTCCTGCTGCACAGCCCAACAAGATGAATGTTTGTCCTGGGACTCAGCAGGTACCGACTGCAGCTACTGAATTATTGAACTTGTTTACTGGAGTTATTCGAAAAAAAAAAAGACAGGAGGAGGAGGGTTATAATGTGCCTCTCAGGTAAGCAGAGGCAGATTTCAAAAACTGCTTGTGTGTAGTGCTTTTGAAACTGAACATGAGAATCTGTGCGTTATTGAATAGCATTCAGTCCTTCCCAGCAATTCTCCTTTACAACATGGAAGTCTACGGTTGTTTGTCGTTCAAAAAAAATCCACTCCCACACTCTGCTAATAAAATTTAACTCCTTATACAAAGACACAGTGTGTCAGTATTGACAGTCATGACTGAGAACTCCATGTCCCAGATAAAGCCTCCACTACTGGGAGATTCACTTTCAATCAAACTAATTGATCTGTATTTGTCAGCTAATCCATAAATGTGTCTCAGGGTGTATTATACAGCGGTCAGTCTCACAGTCAGTGTAAATTATTGGATTGCAGTGATTACTCCTGGCTTATGCTTAGTAATCCAGTGGGAGCTGTTATAGCCCTTTGTCCATTAATACCCCCTACAGGGCCACATCAGATTTTGTGAAATGAGTTTAAACTCTGTTAAGCACATGGCACAGTGGGCTGTTTCACAATTAAGACCAATAAAATTGTGGCACAAAGAACTAGCTTGCATTCATAAAATTAGATTAAAACGTACAACCCACAGTTGAAGACTTAATTTGATAAAGTTTGGAGCTGAATTTGGTGTACACAGCTGAAAGTCAACATAAACACCCTGCTGCTCCCCTTAACACAATGCCTTTAACCACCATTCAAATACCTGTTTCTAATGTCCACCATGTAATGCTTTCATGGAAGTTAAACGTTTGTCTCTCACTTCTAGTACAGAACATCTAGTATTTATATTTATAAGATATTGTGGTCATTTAGGTTGCCCTGAGGAGGAAATCACTCTGAGGTGTTATATAACTCTTCACTACCCACTGCTGTTTCCCTGCAGCCCTTGCAAGTTACAAGGTCTCTGTGCCAGAGAAGAGAACAGTATCATATTGCCCGCAGAAGTGTAACCTGGTGTTAGTGACACCAGATAACAACAGCAGCTCAGCCTTGTGCAGCATTAGCATGTCATTCTGGGAGGGAACGAGCTGTGGTATTCCATTTCAAGCAGGGATGACGGATGGAGAGCTGCTCCCGCTTGGGGATAGGATTTGCTACTGCAGGCCTGTTGTTCCCCTAATGCAGCATGAGGATGGAGGCAGCAGCATGCGGGGATTCAGATCTGCTTTCCAGCTTTCGGCTTTGCCTGCTGCACAGCCAAACCAAAACCTTTCACATGGTGCCGTGTCTTAACAAGAAGAGCTGTTTGGGGGTGGTAGTTTTCCCACTGAGGCTCTGCGCTTTTTGCAACTGCCAAACATGATTGTTCGGCAAATTACTAAGGCCTAACTTTTATATGACGCATCAAATTCTTTGGTTGCACACAATTGCAAGAACTTTCTTGTTATTGCATGTACTAATGTATTTTATACACTAGTTATTCTCAACCAAACAGTTTGGTCACAGATTAGTTCCAACTGTGTTGATAATTCCCATGAAGCCCAATTAGTCTTGGAAGAAAACATTACACGCAGTTGTAAATGTTGAAGAAAAGCTTTAAACCACAGAGGATGTTCTCTGCAGTTACTATGGATACGGGTGCTTTCCTCTATACTGCAAACCTGTCACAATATGTCCACACCCATAACTGTGGCAGTAACATGTCGTCCTATGATCTATGTCATACTTTTGAATGACATTTTGTACTGTAGTGTTTCCTCAAATCTTAAGGGATCACAATTCCTCTTCAGCAATTTAACTGAGTTCAGAGGGTTCAAACGTACATCCTGCCGGTTAGAGACAGTCTGTCTGACCACCAAACAGTAAAATAAATTGAGCTATGCCTCTTCATAAAGAAAAAAAACTTTCTATTATTGCCAATCTAACCTCTCTACACAAATATCCTTGGCCAAGACAATAAATGAGAACTACTCCGATGGGTGGTGCTCTGTGGCAGATCCTGACCTTGACCACCCAGTGGCGTCAAAACAGCAGGTAGCAGCGTCATCACCAGATCCTAGACATTTCAGAAGACAGGCTGTTGTCTTGTGCTGAAGGAGGCCAGTGGATATTCTGTGAGCAGATGACTGCTGACAGTGAAAAATGCAGATCGACCACGTGTTTCCTGTGAACGTCTTCATCGGGACGTGATGGATGGAGCTCGCCTGTTTCCCAGACGTGACCCTGCAAGTGGTGCTTTAATGGTGTTCCAATCAGAAGCCCTAAACTATAGTGTTGAGCTGACGGCTCCTGCCGACAGCTGGGAAGCTTCCACAACAGTTTTGTTGCCACACCAAAATTCAGAGTTTCACCTCAGTGCTGCGCTTGGCGTCGAACCTTTGATGCAATTTCAATACAAATAGGAAAAACCACCAAGCAGTGTCACTAAACACCAGATGACTGCCTTAGTTCCCAAACTTGGACAAGTTTTGGTAACTTTAGCACAGTGGTTTTGATGCAAGTTGTTTGTCCTTGTCAAGTCTGTGACCTTGTGTCACCAGTTTGTCAACTGGTTTAAGAGGAATAGGATCAACTTTAAGACACGGCCAACTGTTTGAGTTTTGTTTTACTCCCCAAAGAGCCAAAGTTTAGCTCTGACTATTCCAAACCTCCCTCTCCCTTTGAATTTTATAAAGAAACTGTCTTTTGTAATTGTGTTGATCCCTCAGTTCCGCTCACTCTTAGTTTGGGTAACATCATGTTATGACCTTCCAGTTCTTCAGAAGGCCAAACCCACATCTCCAAGAAACTATCTCATGTGCTGTAATTCTTTGGACTGGCTCATCCCTTGATATCTGTTTGACACGTTGGATCTTTCAAATGCCAAGAATTTTGTCTAGTTTGCGTGTTTTCCTCTTTCCAGAACTGCAGATACGGCAGATATAATGATGGTGTCCAGTTTCCTCAGTTGGAAGAATTATGAGTTCTTCAGGGTTCCCGTGGATTAGCCCTGTTGATAGCTGTCCTTTAGTTGCCTTGGAGCACCGTTGACTTTCCATCTGAGCGTGTTTCTGTACAGCCAGCAGATTTTGTTTACCCAGATTATTATTATGATTTTTTTTTCTTCTTGTTTTCTATCCCAGCGCTGAGTGCGGTCTTTTTATGGTTACTATAAAAGGTTGGAGTTTGCTTTGAGGCTGTCTTGGTGCTCTCTCGCCAAAGCCACAGCAGATGTGCCGCTTTTGTTCTTCATTACCGATTGGCAGCTGCTCGATGCTCAGAGCTGCCTGAACGTTTCTGAGACACGATGCGTGAGTGAAAGCTCACCCCTCTAATTAAGTCAATGGTAAGGATTTAGTTCCTCATGTCAGCAGGGGAAACAGAAGATTGATGTTTTGAATAAAAATAATATATTTCTGCTGTTCTGGTGATATCAGTAGTAGAAAACCTCGATGGTCGATCCAGGAACAATGGCTTGATTAAGTCTTCGGTGCACTCGCAATGACACACACAAAGCGAAAGACACACAGGCATACCAAAGAGTCACATGCAAAACAAAATGCACAGTGTGACTCAGATACTCTCATTCATTCAAATTCCTGCTGTGTGTGAAGCTCAGACTGAGGTTTTGGTTGCTGGGACGGGATCTTGCCGCTTGTTTGTCCCACAGAGTCACCAGAGCCACTTAAAAACTCCTCACTCCTGCAGACACCTGATTTACCTCAAAGGAACAGCAACACACAGAGGAAGTCAACTAAGGACCACACATGCTTGTGTATGAGGCTATGTTGGTTTCTGTTTGTGTGCATGCCATGGAAAAAACAACATGTCTGCCAGCA
Organism: Toxotes lorentzi; assembly: GCA_037833715.1. Classification (NCBI taxonomy): domain Eukaryota; kingdom Metazoa; phylum Chordata; class Actinopteri; family Toxotidae; genus Toxotes; species Toxotes lorentzi. Next base: position 13,491,340 of record JBBMJY010000015.1, on the reverse strand, counting down.
TGAGACCTGTGTGTCTTTGTGGTATGATGTGAGAGAAAAAAGCCCATGTGATCAAAGTTTACTGGTAAACGTCTATGACTGAGAGAGTGAGAATGTCTTGGGATTGGAATAGTTTTGGGTTTAGTTGACTGGTTCTTTGCATCTGTTTGGTGGGAACCAGCAGTGGTTCAAATAGAGGCGAAGGGTAATATAGACATCCTCAGATTTTCATATTGGACATTGGTCTCCAGTGGTTCAAACAAGCAGATGAAGAGACAAGCTGAACAATAATGGAATTGTCAGGCTGTGTGATGATTAATTCAGCTGTAATACACCAGCACAGGGATAGGTTGTCTATTGTTGTGTTGTACTATATGGATAAAACAGTCACACAGTGCAGTGCCTTCACAAACAACCCAGTCCACCCTGAGACACTGTGTTTGACCAAAATGAGTCAATTAACAGTTGACAGTGTTGATCAGAAGTGATGTAGAGAATTGATTATGCTGAGGAGATAAAAAGGAGCCATGCACTGCAACATCATTTTAAGAGCTGAAAATATGAGACAAGAACCAAAAACGCAACGGACTACAACATTTAAATGACAAAAGAGCTGACTTGGTGGATAATAGAAGAATAATAATAAAACAAATTTGGAAATTATATGTGTGCTGAACAAGACAACACAGAGGAAAGAAACAATTTTGGTTTTAAGTTTCTGTGGCAAAAGAAAGCAGCTGGGTTCATCTGGAAGGGGCTAAGCCTAAATTTACTCCCTGACTTTAGTTTTTAAACCTCAGCACGGACTTTCTTCCCCCCCATAGGTCAGGGAAGTGAGCATTCTCGCCAATGACAGATCATGAATCTGAACTTTTAAACCTGAAACTCAGTTCGTTTCCCACTCTTATCGCATTTCATTCGCGGAGGAAGCAGTTTCATGTCTGTGTGCTGTGGCAGATTCCAGTTGAATTTCGCAATGCATTTTTTTCCTCATTTCCACAATGCAGCAAGAGGGTAGACCTGTTTGACGAGATGCTGCCTTCACAATCAGACAAGATTTACTGTCAAAGTATGACATGTTTTAGAAAGACACATGGCACCAGTCCAGCTGGCACTGAAACAATGCAGCAGTGTTGTTCCAGCTTCTGTTTTAACACATCTCTTTCTGTTGCCGAGGTTGCCTACAGCTCCAACTGTACGTTGTGTGGTTTTGTAGGTTGGTACGTACATCTTCTCTTCTGTGTGTGTCTTTGTGAATGCAAATAATGTGCCTCCTCCAGAGCACAAAACCCACACAATCATTTCAGAGGCACACCAGTAACGCCTGTTGTCCACCGATGCACCTCATGACCTTCTTCCAGGCCTCCATTCCCGTATCGTGTCATAAACCAGACATCTGGTTGCCAAAATGCCAGGCAGCACTTCTACCCTGTAATGCCCACTTATTCTCTTTCTTTAAACACACACATATGAAAGAGCTTGTGTTTACTAGAGATTTTTATTTTTGGCAAAAACTTCCCAGCCTGATTCTCGGGAAAAGGAGGGATAAATTATTCAGGCAGCGTGGGGAGTCGTTACCCAAAATCTATTATGGGAGTGTGTTGTGCTCAGCACTTAGGGAGATGAAAGAAATCAGTATTTTCTTTCTTTCTTTCTTTTTTTTTTTCTATTTTTATAACTTCTGTGTATTCAGTGAATGTTGACCAAGTATGTATAAATCAGGCACTTCTTCTGTTTCACAGCTACAGTGAGCTGCTCTGTACAAACCACAGAGTTTTGCTGGTTTAAATGACAACCTGCTGGCAGAAAGCCTGTTTATCCAACCTTCAGGTTCGCTCTGATCCCGTAGATGGATTTCTGTATGAATATTATATTATAAATGATGGGTGTGACTGAATTTGATATCCATATCCAGATTTCCTGAATTTTGAGGTGGTCTTGTGTCACTAGAGGTCACTTTAATGTCTGTTCCCCTTCGTCTTCTTTTCTTTTTTCTTTTACCTTAGCTCTTTCTTTCTTTCCCCTCTTTTTCCTTCCTTCTCACTTCTCTTTTTTTTGCCCTCAGTGCAGGACTTCTTTCCAATCCTTCTCATCAAATTAAAGAACAGGGAGGGTTTGGTGTTGAATAAAGTTAGGAAATTTATCAGACCTGTCCAACTGGAACCCCTGTGTTTTTCCACAAATGCTAAATTTTGCGTCCGTGACGTTCTTAGATTAAGTTCTCAGGTCTTTTTCCCTTTGATTGACACAATCCCCCATGTGAAGAGAAACCGCTGATTTGAAATGTTTTCACTGGGGGTCTCACAGCGAGGTAGTACTCCTGTAACTGAGCCAGAATCTGTGAGCTACAAAGCTGGAAAGAGGAGTGAAAGGGCTCCTTTGCCTCTTTAAAAAAAACAAAAAAACAACATCTCTGCTTTTGCATGTGTGTCAATTCATGCCAAAACTCTGGAAAACTCTGTTTCCTCCCCGTCATGAGCGTTTTGCTCAGTAATTGTTTACATCTGCCTCATTCCAAAAAAGCTGTTGCTGGGGGGAAAAAAAATCCCTCCAAAAACGTCTCAAGTCCCCGCTGGCCCCTGGATCCTTTGGCACAGGATAAGAGAAGCCGTCCAAAACTCCAGCCAAGCTGCACTGCACTGCAGCAACACCAGCCCTCTCGCTCAAAATGAAGTCGTCTCATCAAGGTCACCACTTAGTTTTTACTAAGGCGCTTTCAACTTTAGCATATCAATATTTATGTGCAGTACAACAGCGGCCCATCCTGACCCTGTTATATGTCATCCTCCAGTTACTCCCACCTGTGCTTGCTTTACTTTCAACCAGTCAGGCTGCATGAGAAACTGCAGCATGGCTTATGGCTTCAGCCATAAATATAAAGTCGGCATGTTTGTTGGAACATGCATAAGACGCAACCGACTACATTTCACTTGAGGTGAAATGATTGATTTATTGGCCATTAAAGGAACTGGGACATGAGTCTGAAAACACAGGCAAACACAAGAGGAGAGTGTGGTCATTTCAGGAACAGTGTGGCCCAACACGTAACAATGTCTGAACTTATTTCTTTCACTTTATTTCAGTGCTTTAGTTCAGTTCATCTCAGTCTGTCAGAGCATAATGTTAAATTATGTATCATACCAACACAACCAGCATGACCGTGCCAGATTACAGTGACAGTGGAAGAAGCCACAACAGAGGAAACAACAAGCACAGGGACCTCACAAGAAGGGAAACTGGGCACCGGGGCCAAGTCACAGCTCTCCATATCCCAGCACCCTCTTGCCTGACTTTGTTTCTTTTGCTTCTCCTTAGTTGCACAGTGTAGCAGTGTGGCTGCACCACAGCAACAGTGACGGATGGCAACAGTCTATCTTAATGTGGTTTATCATTTTTTTGAGAGGGATATTTGTGCTTTTTGATGGCTGTTTGAAGACTGGATGGAGGGAATGCAGATGCATGGGGCATTTCATTCATGTTGAGTGATGCAACACAACTAAATGCAAAATAAGCACAATTTCACATTAGATAAAGACCTTTTAGCTGTAGCTCACTGGGATGCAAAGCTGACAACTGTCCCCATATGCAGCAGCGGTGTGTCCGCTGAGGGTGGAGTTTGGAGTGTTGTCCCGCCTGCTTTGGAAAAGCCCTTTTCTGTCTTCAGGGAATTAGTTTTAATGCCTCTCTCACGCCGAGACATTTACAGCCCTCTTGATTTTCTCCCCGGCCGCTTGGAGCTGGATGAAAGCAGTCGTCTCCACTGGGGCATTTCAGCACGGAGTGAGCGCTGAAAACGTGGGAGGGATGTGGGAGCAGGAAGGAATGTGGAGGATTTCCAACGTTCGCCGTTCAAACGGTCGTAACTCCGCCTTTTCTCCCTCCCACCGCTCTCTCTGCATCTTTCTCTTACTCAGTTTCAATTATATTTGCTGTGCCTTATAGGCATGACATTAAAGTCCAATATTGACAAAATATCAACAGAATGGATTGTTTTTGAAACCTGTTTGTTTCTTCTGTGAGTGTTTGTGTCTGTCCTTACCTCAGTATCCTTTCCCCTTCCATCATCCTCCTCACCCCCTGTTGTGGCAGGGACTGTGGTTTAAGCTGAAGCTTGATGTGTATAAGTTTGGAACAAAGTTGTGGCTCTCTGTTCTGTACTCTGGCTTTGTGGTGTCTGATAAAGTGGGGTTTTTTGTATGTGTGTGTGTGTGTGAAAGATGAAACGCGGCTTTCAGTCTGTTGTAGACAGAGTTTAGCTGCAGGCTCTGCTATTTAAGGGCCAGAGCTCCTTTTATTTGGAAGGCGTAAACATTCACCTCTTAAGATATGTCCAAGTACCACTTTAACTGTGAGCTTTGAAATGCAGCAACCCTGAAGAACCGTTCTTCCCAGCGACTCTGTCAAGGACATCATTTCCACTGGGAGTACCTTCACTTTTTCAAATCTGTGCAGCCCCCCCAGCTCTAACATTTTAGTTTGATTTACTCATTAAATCTCTCTCAAACGTGTCCTTTTTAAAGTCCAGCTGTCAGAATCCAGATAAGAGAAGCTTTGACTTGATGAAAATGTGAATACACTCATCTACATGTAGCTCTACTTTCCTTGTTACCCTGTGATCCCAGCAGTAAGCTTTACAAGTAGGGCATAGTTAGCTTTTCACCCTGGATTTTGCCTTTCAGGCTACATATCGGCTGCCATAACCCAGCGAATACTGCTCAGGGCAGAGTGAAACATGCCGCATGTTTTTCAGGATAAGTCTTAACTATTTATTTTTTACAGTTGAACATTTATAATTGTCCTAGAAAGACTGATCAATTGAACATCAGTCAATGGACTTTTTGGTCTGTTTTAAGCAGATAACGATACAGAAATTCACATTGTCTTTCAGATTCTTTGGTTAGAGTCCTATTGTTATGCAAAGCATTATAAACTTATTTTCTGTTATATTTCACAAACTGTGATTAACTCCTATGAATGTGCAACATGTGTGTTTCTGCTGTTTGTCTTTAGTCTCCATTCAAGTGCCATGATATCTTCATTCACAAACCACAACTGACACCTCTTTCATTTCCCATTCTACCGCCCACCGACACTCGCACCACTTGTCATATTTTTCTCTGCCTCCGGCTGTGTTCATGTCACAGCCTTTGTTGGATTTTGCTTTATCTGAGCTTTAATTGTGTCCTTCCCAGAGTAATATTGAACTCATTACAGCAACAGGGAAGTTTCATTACAAATCGAGGCATGAAAAGCGGAGTGCATTGCAGATGAGCCTGTACCCTGGCTCAGTGACATGTTTTGCATGATTCAGTGTTTGTTACTGGAAACGTCTCGCAGTCGGAGATTAGACAGAGTTGATGTCTTCCCAAAGGCAGAGTTCCTTGTTTGGAGATAGACACATGAACGCACACTCTTGTACTCACACAAAGATGCATATACACATACTCAGTCATGATTCACCAGTCTTCAGACGTAGGCTATGCTCGTCACTTCAGATCTGCTTTATCTGCTTTGATGTAATAATTCTCCTTCCTCTCTCACAAACCCTGCTTTTGTATAAATGACAGTTCAGACCGACGGTGCGGTCAAATGCAACGTTTCCATCACACCCCGGCCACGCCGTGCCATATGTGATGCCACGCTGAGACAGGGGATTAAGAGATGAATTAAGTCAAAGCCTTGGCCATATCCTCACCAGCATCACACAGACACCAGCAGAGACAGACGCCTGGCCTCCACATATGGCCATGTCCCTCCCAGCCAGGGCATGAGACCGAGCCGGACACACACTAACACACATCTACGATTGGATGCACACAGCCACACACTTCCCCTCTCTACGTTTCGTCTGGAGGGTGTCTTCCAGCCAGCAATAACACCGCCCCAGCCCCACGTGAAGCTCTGCGGGGGATTATCCTCTTTCAAAATGTACAACATTGTGACATTTGTTACCGCGCATCTCTGTTCTGATCTGTAGGATTGTCACTTCAAAACCTGAAGCTCTGTCTTATGGGATCAGAGTGTGGTTTTCATAAAGGCACAGTTATATGGAGTTAAATAAGTGCATTGTTAACTCCAAACAATCATGTCAAGCACGCGTTCCATTTGTACTGATTATTCCCACGATATCCTACATCAAATCTTATATAAACCAGAGTCTATTTCTCTTATTTCTTCCTGATTATATTCTTGTGCGTATGTTCTCCTTGGCAGGAGATCTGCTGATGCTGCACACATGCATGTGGAAGAAGTGGAAGTGTTTAAAAGAATATTTTTTTCATTATTGCCATTACTTTGATGCAGCCACATCACTGATGCAGCCATACCCATGTGTCATGAAGAGCAGCTCCTCAGTGTTATTGTTATAACAGAACAAATAAGCCTCTTGATTTATAACCTCAGTGCATGTATGTGCAGTGCCTTAAAAAGGAACATGTCTGGTTTTACTGTATGGATGCTGATCTAGGGCCTGTTGTATTTAAAGGTGCTGTTTGGTGGCTTTGGCCATTAGTGATGTTATGGGGCAGTATTTTATTGTGGGTTGATCAGCAGTAATTGGGTGTGTGCATCCATCCATCCATCCCTCCATCTGTCCATCACTCATTCCATCACAGACGGACGTGCGTCTCAGCCTGCATAAGAAGCACTAATGATGGACTAATGCCAGCCATCCATCTCTGGTGTGTCCGATAGCCACAGCGGGAGACGTGTGTGCGTGTGTGTGAGTGTTTATAGGGGAGCACAATACCACTCAGGGCTAAAGTAATATGGCTGGAGAGCACAGGGAACCGGGGAAAGTGACAGATGGTGACAGAGTGATGGGGGAAGGATTTTGTGTCGCTAGGCTAGTAGGGGCTGGGGAGTGGTGTGTGTGCATTTATCCATGTGTGTGCATGTGTGTTGGATTAGTGTGTGTTAGTATGCTTGTAGTGTAAGAGTGTGCACGTTTGTCTGTTGGATCTGTGTCAGCATGTGACGGTATGCATGTGTGTAAACGTGTATGTGTGTGTTGGGCGGGGGGGATCAGCGAGGCTGAATGAGCTGTGTGAGACTGGTCGCACCCAACTCTCTAAAAACACACCGGTTCTATGTGTCTCGGCGCGGCGGGTTCTCTCCATCCACCTCCAGGCTTTGTTTGACTTCTGTGTACCCTTGTGGACATCTTTTCTGGGGTCAGAGTGAAATCCCTCCGCCTCACCATCATGAAGTGGCTGGCATCCATGCGTGCGACATTGACTGGGGGCAGCCGAAGTGCCCCCGTCACCCCTGCTGCCAGCCCTAACACGCCCTCCAAGGCAGATCTGCACGCCAAGCAGGTGAGCTACAACTAAAAACGCGGACGGCGTGCTCGACCTGAGAGGCAGAGTGGGTTATTCAGGTTATTTTCACTGCAACTTTACTCTTGCGTTAATTTGGAATAACTTTAACTGAGTTTGTCTGCTTGCTTAAGGGTTTCCCAGTCAGACCTGTCAGCCAAGTGCTGTGTTTATACGTCTCACCAGGTTTCTGAGTCTGTTTGAGTGTGTTTAAGTGTTTTAGTGATTTTTATGATCTGTCTATGAATTTGCTTTCGAATTTTAATAATAAAAATAAATGCTGTTCTGTATAGGCGCGACATTATGTTTGTGCGCGCACATGCAGCCTGCACAAAATCACTGTCCAGGAATGCACACAAGAAGCTGTGAATTTATTTTGCTTGGATCTCCTGCTTCTCTTTGCTTACAGCGATTCAGTGCTTCACTGCGCTATTGTATGGAAAGTACGTGTAGCTATACACTCCTTCCTGTACCAAATCTCCTATTATATCCAAGCATAATAAAAATACAGGCAGCTACGTTTTCTCAAGATCTCCTCAGATATTTGCGGATATACCGCTGGAAAGGAAGTGCACTGAAACTGTAGAGAATAATGGGTCATGTGTGTTTGTGTTTGTGTGTGAAACCACAGTAGCAGTTTTAATCTCTCACCCTGACCCCATGCTCCACTGATCCCTGCATCTATCCTCCTATATCAGTGCGAGCCCCTGCTGCCTGATCCAGCCTGACTCAGACTGGATGTTGTGGAATGATGAATATTAAATACTTCAAGTTGGAGGAGCTGATTTTTTTTTTCCCCCTGCAGTCCCTCTCAGAGGTGGAGCAGTAGTTCAGGAGAGGTGCGTTAAGAAATAATTGCTACATGTGAGGGTGCGCTTAGCCTTCTCTCGACACTACACACACACACACACACAGTGGGGGTTCGACCAGCCACGATTTGTCATGAATATTTATGGATATGGACTGCTCCATTCAGAAAGCACCGGGGGGCAGCAAACTCATTACACACCGATGAATGACCCCTAAACATGTCCTCATTGGTGTGTGTGTGTCTGTGTGTGTGGTGGCTGCAAGCTAGATCATGTTGCACAAGTCTTTTGCAAGTCATTTCTACTGCACTCGGAACCAAGTACAACTCTGTGGCTTGTTTATCTGTACTTGTATTATGTGTATAGCTTATTTCACAGCCGGTTTAACTGCACTGCTTCTTTCAGATCAACTGACATAAGCTGATCTGAACTAAACTGCACTGGGAGTGTGTATATTTATTCTCCTCTTGAGCATTCATACCTTTAATTTGTTCCTATTTGCCTCATAAGGATGCTGTCATTTTACTCTGAGGTGGCACCAAATTGTCTGAAATGGCTGAAAATACAAGTCTCAGTCCTCTTCAAAGAGAGGCGCATTGCTGTTTTGTTGGGAGAATGAAAAACGACTGCTGGAGAAAGAGCCCAGCGCAAACGTTTATGTGTTTAAAGATGTTTACATGAAAAGCTAGCAGGTCCTTGTGCTTGGAAAGTGGAGCGCATCAAACAGAACCGAGGACAAACTGCTCTCATAAATGTAGGTTTTTCTAAAGGTGGATGAAGCGTGTCTCCTCGTGTATTATGGTTCCATTGCCTTTGGATGGTACAAAGGCACAAGAACAGCTGAAAGCAACTATCCAACTCAAATGACTTTGCCCATTACTCCTTCCTTTTCACTCTGGTGTGGCTCTGGCGGTTTGCTGCCCTCGCTTGTATTGAAAACGTTCAGACGATGTAGACGAGTGATTTCTTCCTCATCTAGGGCCCAGACAGGATTTGGGGGCCACAGAGTCAGAATCTGTGTGTTCCTTCCCAGCCTAATAGCAGATAATGAGGGCAGAGTAATATTGAATCACCTGATATTTACAGCAGGAATGTCTCTGACCGAGGCTTGGAGATTGATGAGCGGCCTGCGCCTCAGTCATCCGGGTTTTGCGAAATCACTGAGAGCCAGTGAGTCGGGCTGAGATGTTGTGTGTTTTCTCAAACAACCGCAGACGGTGACGGATGGAACAAACTGAGGAGATGAAAAGGGAGCGCCAGGTAGAAACTGAAACGTGCTCTGTTCACTTTTTAGCTGCTTAACATAGTCATTCCATATGAAGTTACAATGAGAGCAGCAGGGCAGTATATACGCACTAATAACTGCAGTTAGGAGTAAGAGTCATTGCCATAAAGTGATACGATGGAGGAATCATGAAAGATGAATGATAGGTAAGAATGAATAGACATAAGATGCCGCAAAAAAGGTGAAAACTGAAATAAGTAAGTGAAAACCAGAGAACGTGGAGCGCAGGACTTTAGTTGGCTTAAAGAGTGGAAGGTGATTTATTTGTATTTTTAACCAAAACCTCTTAAAACAGATGGAAACAAATGAAAACCACCCACCAGGAAAAAGGTTGAAATTAAGCCCCACTGAGGCACTTGAGAGGGAGAGAGGGAGAGAGGGAGAGAGGGGGGAAGGAGAAACCGGTTTTAGGTGAGGAGAAGCGGTGAGGCGGGAAAGAGAGGAAACAACATTTTGACCTTGAGTTTTTCCTTTGATTTCTTTATCGGGTCACTGGCAGATAAGAGGGAAGGGTTGTGTGCACTGGTTAAAGAGAGCAGCTTTTGTTTTATCAGTGGATACATGTACCATGAATCACCTGCTGCTATCAGCATTTTCCACTCACAGACCTAGCTTTGCTTAATCCTCTTCTCAGCCTTCTCCAGATCAATACAGTTACACCTCACTGTGATTGAGGGGCTCAGGAGGAAGACTGGGTCATCTACCACTCGATACTGAACCCCAAACTGCCCCTGATGTATCCTCAGTGTGTGTGTGTGTGTGTGTGTGTCAGACAAACTTACCTATATATATCTCAGAAACACCACGTGGCATTTCAAAGATGAAACATCTCTACAGTTACTGGCTGGAATGGCCATGTAACTTTGGCATTAAGTGTTTCCAGAGGATGAATCCTCTGAATTTTTATCTTGCACCACCATGAGATTGATGATTGTAGTTTTAAGTAAAATGAGCTTTGAAATATTTTGACGGTTGTACTGGATGAAATGCCATAAAAACTGACCTTCCTGTCATGGTGAGGGAACCCCCTGCCCAGATAAAAGAGTGGATCAGGTTGATCTTTTTGTAAAGAGTGAAATTGTGACCTTTACAGATCTGTGATTTGCAGTATGTAGTTTAGTTAAACCAGCAGTAGTCAACAAAGCTAGCACACCTTGCATGAGCAGGCACACAAAGAGTATGCATGGCTTTGTCTTACTGTGGAGAAGCCAATTATTAAAGTGCCTCTATGACATGTGAAGGTCACTAGCATGCGATGGACATGTGTAGTGAACCAGTGGAAGGATAAGTTATCTTCTGTTCTAAGGAACATCAACAGTAATTGCTCAGATCACCCCGAACTAATGTTTCCACTTTCAGCTCAGACAGACCAGGAGCGTACGACCTCCACTGCTCCTGTGCTCGCTCTCTCTCTCTCTTGCCCTTTTTTTTTTACTTCTTTCCTTCAGTAATTTAATACTACCTGTAAAAAATGGATCTTATTATGTTAAAGGCTGAATATTGTGACATCAGTATTGATAGATAAGAGGCTCAGCTAAGTTTAGCTGGGTTTATCATCTATACATCCTGACTCAGTCGCTCTCTTTCTGTGTCTCCCTCATGTGACCTATGCCTGCTCACTCGTTTGGGTTTACTCAAGTGTTATAATGCTAACAGCTTATCGACTGTCACTGCTTCTATCTCAGCAGTTTTTTCTTTTCACTCTCCCTCAAGTGTTGCACTGATAAATCCACACCGACTCTCTCACTGTGTCTCTCTATGTCAGAGCTGACTTTATTTCTTTCATCACCTTTTCTCCTCTTTTTCTTTTTCTCCTCCTCTGTCTCATAATCAGCAGCTGCCCTCTCACCACAGCTGTGTGCTGCCGATCGCTCTCTAAGCCTCCTCTCCATGCGTATCAGTCTGACTTCCTGTCTGCTAATCAGTGCAGCTTGCGTGACTGCTCAACACTTTGGACACACACACACACACACACACACACACACACACACACACACACACACACACACACACACACACACACACA
>JBBMJY010000015.1:13457196-13469105 GCA_037833715.1 Toxotes lorentzi | reverse complement strand
CACACACACACACACACACACACACACACACACACACACACACACACACACACACACACACACACACATCCACACACTCGCCTCAGACTGGCAGTTGGTCCAAACATAGTGGTAGGAAGGGTAGGGGGCACAGATCTGACTCCTCCAGGCCTTTTATAGCCCTGTGCCCACGCGCCAGTGCCCACCCACTGATGATGAAGTGTCAGAGCGGGCAGCATCACACACCATGGCCTGTCAAACCCAGAGAGCTAGATTAACTCCCCTGACCAGACTGTTTGGGGCTTGGCAGCCTGTGGCAGTCTGCCTGGGCACGGAGCGGGGAGTAGAAGACCTTAATTGGACAATGTGCATGTGGTGGTGAGGGGTGGAGGGTGGGGAGTGAGGGGTGGAGGGTGGGGGGCGGGGGGTTGTACTGACTGGCTGGCTTGCTGGCTGTTGGCCTTTTTCAGCCTCCGTTTGGTTTTCATCAGAACGATTTGAGCAAGAGAAATGGGCTTCATGCTAGAGGCTCTCAGCACTTAGCCACATGTTCAGCTCTTTAATAAAGCCTGAATGCAGCAAGAGAGGCCAGAGCCTCATCTTCACTGCCCCGAACAAGTACAGTGGTGAGTTAAAGTGATTTGTGTGTGTGTATGCACGCTCTTACTTCTATCCAGAAATCCTCAAAAGTGCAGATCAAAGGTCAAAAAGATGGTCCTCACATCAGCACTACAGATTAGGATTACATAGAGATAAAAGAATCACTGAACGTCATTGTCAGTACAAGTCTAGTAATCCAGTTCAAGTGGCTACCATATCCCAGTTACATGGTTTTATCAGCAATCGTAGCAGCCTGCTAGCTGCCACGCAGCCATGAGGAAGGTGCAGTTATTTGGATAATTTAAAAACACTGGAAACTGTTGGATGTGGCAGTGATCCACTAATAACCACTATCACTTCAGGCAAACTGTTTGTTTTATCAAATCCCCCGCCATCCTTTCATCCCCTGTGTCTGCTCTTAAGGAGGAATTTGACTAAAATCTGACTAAAAGAGCCCTGGAACCCATAAATGTTGAGTCAACCTAACTTACAGTAAACTCCTGTGACTGAATCACATTTGCTGCCATTTCTCTGCTCAGGAGCTGTGATGAAGATGAGTGTGTTTTTCAGTATGTGTGTGTTTATCTGTCTGATGACTGCAACCTGAGATTGGATGGGAGCCAGGTGACTGCACCCTCAGAGACAGTGTCTCTGAAAGCAGCTCCTTAACTGCCGGTGTAATCAAGCTCTAAACTCTATCAGAGCCAAACCAACAGATCTGCACATGGCGATTTCTGTTTCGACTCTTTGTCTGGAGGCAAGGAGCCAATAAAGGGAAGTAGGAAGGAATTAGAAGTTTTTGGCAGCTCTGCAACTCGCTCTTTCCTCCTATGTTTGATTTACTTCCACTGCTACAAGACAAAAATAAAGTCTGCGTTACTCTGGGGTATGATTTCAAAGTCAATTTAGCCCTTTAATCACATCGTGGTACCAGTAACAGTACTGCAAATGACTTTTACATGTAAGTGGCTGCCGGATCTGTGTAAAGGAAAAGTGTCGATATCATTTCTTGCCAATGGTTATCCACAGTAGTGTTTGGGATGTGAGTGTTGGGACATTGTAGCGCCAGCTGCTGCTCTGCTGCTAAATCATGAGTTCCCCACTGTTATATCACTTTGAATAAATGACTTCTCCACTGCTACTGCTCCTCTGCTACGCCACCACAGAGCTCAGAGAGCGACTCCATGATACTCAGACTCAGTTGCTCATGGCTAATTACTGGCCTCCGAATGCAGATTTGAGAGATTCATTGTCATTTTGGGTTACCATTTCCACCATTTATTGTTACCATAGCATGCTCCCCTGTCAAGCAGTATGAGGATGATGAGTTCTTCTTCAGAAGCTTTATTTCTATTGTGAGTAGTATAGTGAAAAATGCAGGAAGTAGTTTGAGAGAAAGTTGGCACCGATGGCCCCAGTATGAACCAAACCTCAAACCATGGCCGAGGTAATGTCATGCCCTACCTACTGCACCACACAGGCGAAGGATGCTTTAGGCTTTTGGTTTCATGGTCCACCTTTTGAGCTGCAGGACCTGAGATGTCAGCACACCAACTGAATCTGAAATGAACAGGGGCTCAGAAAAGTTCAGACACAAACTCCTGTCCAAGGACCTCAATCTATATTTTTGTTCATTATGTATTCAGTCAGATGTAGGTGTGATGGACAACTGAATAACAAGGCTGAGAGTCTGTCTGTGTGGATCGTTGGCCGTTAGCTTGCATGTTTACATTCAGTCTCTTTCCTTCTTCTCAGACACCGTGTGTTTATTAGCATTTAACTGTAAGAGAATCCTGTAATAACCAAAGCCTGTGTAAAACACAATGAAATCAAGGAAAAGAGCCTTAAGAATAAACACACTCGCTGGACCACCTTTAGGTCCACACACAGAGTAAACACTCTTTATAGGCCACTATCTTCTTTTATAAACCTCTAATTTTCACATTAGACCTCTTTGCTCACTTACTCTGTTTATCTCTGTTTATCTCTCTCACACACACACAGTAACACACACAAACACACATGTATAATAATGGATGCAGACTCCTCTTTTACCCATTAGTATATAAATCCACACACAAAACACAGACACATTCTCTCTCTCACTTATTTGCTCTGTGCAGTGTGCATGTCTCTCGGTCAGAGGCACACACACTTTACAGTTTACTGCTAAGCTTTAGGAGCATCTTAGCTATTACTGCACACACATACTGTACATGACCATCATGTTTATTGCAAAAGTTAAGCATGGTAACTTCAGCAGGTATTTTTCATGTTCCTCAGCCTGGTTTGGGTTGATCTGTTTCAGTTTTTGTTTTCCACAAATAGTGATGTTGCTCCAGCTTCACTCACCATGGGCCACACATGCAAAACAGCAAACAGATCTGAACCCCAAAATGTCCAAATATTTCATTTCCAGCTGAAGTTTATTCTCTAAAATAGTACTTAGTCCTGTCAATCATGTCAACTTTACATATCCCATGGTAGGTGAATGAAGGCAGCATCAGTCATGAAGAATAAACAGCTGCTGCTTCAACATGCCGCCAGTCAACAGGATGCACAGCCGACACATTTGTGTCAGAGGAGAGGAACTCCCACTTCCAACACTGTCTTGTCACGCACATACACAGTCATATGTAGACACACTTCCTGCTCCTTCTGACCGGATCTTAATCTTTCAGAAAACCTGTGTTGTTGCTCCGCGGGTCAGAGTGTACCAATTAGATGACTGTCCTCTCTCTCCTCTCCCCCTCCTCATCGCATCATAAATCAAAACAGAGCATAGACGCCCACCAGCTGCTTTTTCTTACAAACTAAAGTAACGACTGTGTGTAGTTTACAAGACAGCAAGCATGTACAGTACAGCGCCGTGGGCTGTGTTTAAAGGCATCTTTAACAAGCTGGTGCTGTTGAGTAGACAGTAAACATAATGAGATGTTGTACAGTGAGTGCAGGCTGGTTCAGTCTGCTTTGTTTGCTGTGTGGTATCATGCAATGTTGTGAGTGTTTTTTCTTGTTAGTGGACACATTTCTGTACTTACTATATATATTAAAATCTGAGGAACCCATAGGTGCATGTGCACAGTGTCATGCTCACATCTGGCTCTGTTGACCACGTGCCAGCATCCGGGGGTGCAGCTGCAGACAGGCGGACAGCTTTTAACCCTCTTCTTTAATCAGACGTGTTCTCAGTTGGCGTAAAACTGGCCGTTACATGAGGCTCAGCGCTAATGAGGGAGTCAAATGAGAGTCAAAGCAACCCCAGGCCAGCCGCAGATGATACCAATATGTGTTTATCAGATGAGCAAACAACAGTCTTACACTATTTACAGCCCAGGGGACAGAGGTTAAAAGCTGTGTGTGCCACAACATGCTGTTGAAAGTAATGAGGCTTAAGCTAGTTGCTCAAGGGATATAGGATACTTGTCTGTTGTTTGGGAAGAGCTTATGAGGTTCCAACAGGCTGGTTGGACTGTAGTGATGAAATATTAGTGGGAGTCCTTTGCTGTGACACGGCTAACAGAGTTCTTGTGAAACGCATTTCATTAGATCTGCTGAGAGGATTCACCTGTGTTTAGGTCAAAATATAAACATAAAAATTTGTGGTTATGTTTGGGCACTCAAAAAAGTGAACAGTGACTTCAGATACAACATGTTTCCTACAAAACGTATTTGCTTGTGCAGTTTAGTTGCATATAAATCATTTCTGGGATGCAGGGTTTCTGCAGTGTAGTAAAGATGCTAGAGGTGGTGAGAAGACGGTGTGATGGGCTTCCTGTCGATGACACAGGTTTCCTGCAGGTCTGTCCTCTGAGGAGGAGAACGGCCATGATGATGAGCTTGAGTTTGTCTTCACCTTGTCTCCTTACAGTGGCTGATTTTCATGTGTACTTGCCGTTTTATAAAACATTTCACTATTAGCTTTTGAATCGTTTCTTCTTCCTGAAAGTTCATCATAATGCTTATGTGCAGAAACATGGAAGGCAGTTGCTAAACTGCTATATGCTGTAGACAACAAGTCTGGCCTGACAACCAGGCGTAAGCAGTGTCCCACAGGAGAGAAATACTTGTTTGTGGCAATGACATTTTACACAGAGCTAGTCGATGTTATCACAGATGAATGCATTTTTCCAGCTGGCTCCATAATCAGTCCACGTTTTGTGACAACAATTCTCTGCAGACTTTTGAAAGGACATAAAGTATGTTTTTAGGAAACATGGACAACGAACCACCTAAAGAAACACCACATACAGAAAGCACTGAATGCAGCTTTGGAGAGACTCTTAATCAGGTCGACAACACTCTTCACACTATGATTATGGATGAAACAATGATTGTGTTTAGCTTTAGATTATGATCAAGCCTGGAATACTCTAATAGAAACCAAGATGCTGTGACTGCAACAGTTTCCTGTTATCAAGTAACCAAAGTGGGTTCAGAGATAGTCGAGGAGTCAGAGACACACCTGCACCCAGACAGCCAAAAACCTGGATTTTATTTGAGTCATGTATAAAGGAAGCAGAATGACCAGGTCTCTCATGTTCCTTGTAAATGTAACTTGAATATGACTAAAAGCAGTATAAAACCCCAGCATCATTACTCATAGTAAAGTCATTTTCCAACAAAAAAAAAAAAACAAAAAAACATGAGGACACTTGTGGTCCTGTCTCATATTAATGTTGTTGTTGGGATCTCTGCCTGGAGCCACATTAGCCAAAAAAACCTCCTCTTGCAAGACCATCCTTTATTTGACGACTTTTGTGCTTGACCTGTCAACCAAAAATATAAAATATAATTCACTGACAATAGCGACGAGTGCTCCAGCATTCTTGTTGTATCAGTTTGGTATTGTGTTTGGCTCGGGATGACACTGAGACAATGAAGGATGGTGCCACACTGTCTGTGTGAGGTTTGTGTTAGTGATTTGACTGAATTTTTCCTTGCCAATCCTTTCTGTTTGCGCAAAATGGACTCATAATTTCATTTGTTATTGACATCCATTGTCTTTTCTCTTAATAATTTGCAAAAAGTTATTTAAAAGCCACTTTTGTTTCGGAGCAGTGTAGAGACACCACAGTCATTTTTCTCTGTTGATTGAGACCATGACTGATGCTCTGACATAACACAACTGAATTAACTGTTTAGTTTTTTATTGTAGAAGTGCCTGTGTGTGTGTGTGTGTGTGTGTGTGTGTGTGTGTGTGTGTGTGTTCAGTAGTGCCCCCTTTTGGGCAGCACCCTCCTCCTCCAGCCCTCCAGCCCAGCTTTCATGTCAGCCAAACTTCAGTGTAGCTCTACATACCCTCTCGTGCTTGTTGTTTTTGAGGGAAGAGTCTCATTCAGCACTTCAGGACTTTATCAACTCCAGCTGTGAAATTCAAGATTCGCCGAGGACACGAGTCTTTCACAAGACGGGAGACATGGAGATGCGGGGTGGATGTGGGGAAGACCGTAGCGAATCACAAGGGAAAGGAATGTGATGGTCGTAAACGGGGTCGATTTACGGCAACTGGGCCGCGAGGAATGAAAGTCATCGGCCTTCACAATTTGTCAAGTGTAAAAGTACAGCGTGTTTTTTTTTTTTTTACTGAGGGGAAGTGAGGAAAGTTTTGACAGTGGAGAAAAGTGATGGTGCTGTGATGGACGGGTGTTGGTATGTGACATGACATGGAGAAGTTGTCATAATGTGTAAGCACTGACTTTGAGGCGCACTCTGCTGCTTCAAAATGTCAGAGAAGGCTCCTGGAGAGCAGTAACCAGCAGTAATAAAGAGCATCCCACCATGTAGGAGACACTACATTAAAATGATGGATTGTTATAGATGTAAAGGTGTGAATATAGGAGCGAGCAAATGCAAATGTGAGTGAGTGAGCGAATAAGAGAGAAGCAGGTCCCTGAATGATCACTGTAATCACTGTAAAGCAAAATGAAGTGATTCCTGAGAGTAAATATCTTAATGATTGAGCTTGAAGTTAAGTGAAAGCCAAGCTGGACCTCCATCAGAAGGAGGACTGGAGGAGCAGGAAGAGCCAAAATTGCCCCAACCAGAGCGCGGGGGGAAATCCTGCTGCCAGAGTCTATCCACATACCCCCTTTGATTCATTGTAGTAGAGTTATTAACCCACCACATGGCATTTCAAACAGCACGCTGAGGGAGGAATTCAGGAAGCCTTAATTACTGTTAATTCATCAAACTTGCACTTAATGCTTTGTTTATAACTACAATCCTGGAACAGGGCATTTTTCAAATTCCACCATCCCTCAAACGTGCCTACTATGTGCCCAAAATCTAACAGGCTTTATGCTTTACAAATGAGCTACTGAGGACACACAGATTGTCAGGAGAGCTGGGTGTTGTAGATG
The DNA here is from genome assembly GCA_037833715.1 of Toxotes lorentzi. NCBI lineage: Eukaryota > Metazoa > Chordata > Actinopteri > Toxotidae > Toxotes > Toxotes lorentzi. Next base: position 13,462,164 of record JBBMJY010000015.1, on the reverse strand, counting down.
TATGCTGTAGAACAGAGGTTCCCAACTTAGGGATTAGACCCCCCCAAAGGGTCACAAGATAAATCTGAGAGGTCGTGAGGTGATTAATGGGAGAGGAAAGAAGATTTTTTTTTTATTTATAGAACAAAGAGTGTAGTGGTGGTAAGTAAATATGTACATTTACTCAAGTACTGTATTTAAGTACAATTTAAAGATAGTGTGTTTTCACAGTTTGCAGTTTGACAGCACCGTGTCTGTTCTCATTATTCCTGCTTTTCGAAGCGTACAACACTGTGAATCATTTACACCACTTACATTTTTTAAATACTTTTACCTTTAGCTTACATTCATAAGTAGGATATATGTTTAACTCACAAGGCCATTTCATATTGGTATTAAATTGGTATTAAGTCAGTGAAGGTCTGCAATGTGAACAAGAGCATGTAGAAAATAAGGACCAATTTCCCATGATGCTCCAGTGTTTTTGGTTAAGTGCATTGTTTTTGTGAGTGTGTGGGTGGTTGAGCGTGGAGGAGCCAAAGGTTGACTGAGGAGCAGGAATCTATGAGCATCCTGAAGCAGAGACACAGAGAGAGGATGAAAGTGAATGTATGTTTATGTCATGCTTGATGTATGTTAATGGCACATGTCTGTGTTCACCAAGCCGCTGTACATGCCTCCATTTTCAGGCACCTCTTTGTTGTTTATGTGCCAGTGCGAGTGTGTGTTTGTTTTACTTTTCATGTTGTCTGATGTGCGGTTGACTGATAGCATTCAGGGTGCTGACAGGGCCAGGTGCGTGACTATCTATCTAGCCCCCCTTAGGGATGTGTTTAGACTCTGTGATTGTGCGTGTGTGTGTGTGATTGTGTGTGATTGTGTGTGTGTGTGTGTGCCACAAGGGTGGAAGGTGTTAACCCCTTTTATCTCCAGCACCTCAGCGTGTTTGTTTTCACAGCCGCAGCCCAACCTTTAGTGCTGGCGTCATGTGACCCTAGGTGGTATCCTTCATATAAACCACACACACACACACACACACACACACACACACACACACACACACACACACCTCAGCTCGAGCCGTTAACAAACCATCCACCCACTGACTGGAATAGATAATAAACACATGACATTATTGATTCCATAACCCTGACATATCAGTGTTATTCCTGTTGACTGAAACTCTGTTGGACTTGTTTTGTTTTCCAGCAGCAACTAAATAATAGAACATCGACCTGAACACCACAAGTGGCATCAATACAAGGAGGAATATACTTAGAAGAGGTTTATACTTTTACACAATACTTGTTATTGGAAAACTGAGTCTGTAGTTTGAAGCACAGATAAGAATTATTTTGAAGGAGGATTGAGTGTAGGCTGATGGCTGAAGGCTGAATCATCGTGTCAGAAGTTACCTTTGGAGAGCATCACTTAGCAAGTGTGGGTTAATAACACGATGCTGCTTTCAGCTGTAGCTCGTGGTATGTGGAGACTGTTTGTACAGTCAGCCTCCCAACTTTCATCTCTCCCTCCTTGTCCACCACCTCCATCTTCTGCCTGCCCTCAGCCTGAATGTGCTCCCTCCCCACCAAGGATTTAGTTGTGGTTTTCTTGGAGTAGGGAAGCTTTGCTGGACTGCCTGCACAAGAAGAGTCATCAGAGCTTAAATTTAGGTGCAGTCCAGTTTGTGTGAAACAAGATTAAGGCATTTTAACAAGAGGTTTAACAAGTTATTGTCAGTTCCTGTGAAAATGCCATTGTCTTCATCTTTGAGAAACATACAGTTGAATATTCAGTTTGGTCTTAAACTCTCTGATCACTGGTATACATATTTTTTCCTGGCACAGGAACACACCAGGTAACCTGAAGAATAAAACAGCAGACTTAACAAATGCCATTTGTGAATAATGCATTTTGAAACAAATAAGAAAAGGGAACAGGTAATCATCCTTCTTAGGAGAAGAAGGTGGATCAGAAACCTTAGTGACTCACACTCACATGACTTTAAAGATCCTCAGTCTTGAGTTCAGTCTTTGGACCACTTTTTTGATACCTTCGAGTCGAGTGCCATTTTGGATTTTGGTCCAGTGTTGGTTATGATCATGTCAACACAAGAATAAGAGCAGCATCTATACTTTGATTGGTCAGAATTCATTATACGTATCAGTTATTTGGACATAGAAGACAATAACTGTGCTCCTGCAAATGCATCTTTGATCATCATAATTCATTTTACATTTCTATAGTATAGTGTATAGTCTCTATCGGGTTTTTGTCTTGTTTGTAATCACTGTATAATTCAGTTTGCTGTAGTCTTGGTTGTGACCAATTGTTCCAACTCAGTTTGGATTCAGTGGAACCTAAGTCTTCTCAAACATGGTGGTCCTGGTTACAGCTCCGCTGATTGCTTTGCAGTCTGGCAGCTGCATGTTTTGAAATATTTCTCAAAGACGATAACTGAAAGTCGAGGAATTCAGCGTACTGCATGAGCATTTAATCTCCTTTTGTCAACATCTTCCTCCCATTGATATCCACTTCATTCTTCACCTCACCCTGTTCTCCACATTTCAACCATGACACAGTTGGCCGTCACACTATTTTTAGAGAAGTGGTCGGCCCTGGTAGCCAAACATAAGGGTGCTGACCTGCCCAACTCGGTTTGTGTGGATGGAAATGAACCTGAGATCTCCTCTGCTGATGTTGACTTTGGAACGTTTCGCTGCTGTTAAACGAGGAACTTTCAGCGCCGTGTTACAGCGATGGCCTTTTTACCTGCAGGTTGCTGAGACGCTCTCGTTCCCACCGTGCTATTATTCTGCAGCGTAAGGTGATTATCTTCAGAAACCGCCGCAAAACAGGAGGAAGTAAGAGGCTTTCTCAAATTCTCTCTGAGTTTTTGGTGCACGCTTGGTTCGACTCAGCACCCTCGGGAAGGGACCTCGTCAGAGACGGGTTCCCGACAGTTGCAGGCAGTCCAGGGAAGCTGGACATCTGCCAAATGTGCTCTGATTTGTGTAACTCGGCAGGCAGCAGCAGTCAGAGTCGGAGTTGGACTCACGCCATTCATTCACGTGGTATCCTGTTGTTTTAGGCTTGTCATGATAGCCCCTGGTGCGTGATTGAAAACATGTTGGAGTAGTTGGTGCTATTCTCTGGCAGGAGGAAGCAGCGTCCTTATTAAGGCAATTGACTGTCAAAGGCCCTGAGGCAGTATGACAGTGGGTAGATGAGGAAGCAGCAGTGTGTAAGATAATCACATCTTATGTGATTTCCACAAGGAATTTTTTTACTCTGAGATTTGACCTTTTCCTTGTACAGGTCAGAGTTCAGGCTCAGCTACAAAACTGAAAAAAAGTGGGGGTGGGGGGTAAATGGAAACTAGAAACTCTACATTACAGACCTGTTGAGTGACCATGCTTTTCAGGTGTTGTGATTTTTGTGGTAAGGTCACATTTGTGAGACAAGCCCTGTGTTTTGTTTCCTCCCTTCCCCTGGCCCTTTATTGGGCGATGCTGTGTTAAAAAGTTCCGGTTTGCCGTGACACCGCAACGTGCCCCTCTGACTCCAGCACATCTCCTCACCTCTCTAAACTGAACCAGATGGAGCCTTTCCATATAAAACTTTCACTCCCTTTTATGTCTTGCACAAAGCAGGGAGCCATTAGAATTAAAGGGGGGTGTAAGGCTACATGTTATATTGTGTCCGGTTAATGCAGCCCAAATGCAGAATGGCTCGTCTGAACACATACAGTTGTAGTCTTCGAAGAAATCCTCTGTCACAGATTTATATCTGTCCTGTATGAATCCTGCTGTCAGTCCTGTCTGTCATGTGACAGACTACACCCAGTTAACACACTGTAACACCAAACTCTTTCTTTAAACACGTCAGAACTTCACTGATGAACAGAAAAACTTTAGTGTAATATTCATTGTCTTAAAATGGTGGTGTCCCCTTGTTTGAAGGACACACTTGGCTTTTTTTTTTTTACAGTGGCTGTCGTGTCTGTGGGAGATGCTGTCAGCCTCCTGCTGTCCACACCAGTGAAATACATTGGACACTGATGCAGTGTCTGTTTCCTGTCACAGATAACAAGTCTGAAACCAACTCAGTGGCTGCTCCTCGCAGCTTCTCACTGCTCACTGCCAATTTAATTTCTTCCATCGAGATCCTTTACACACGTTCACCAACCATTAATAATACACAGTATGTACAGTGTTGGCCAAGTTACTTAAAAACTGTAATTGATTAATTGTTTCACATTACTATTTACTTATTACTCAGAATCAAAAATTATTTATCAACTTTTTCTGCTCAACTGTCAGCACCATCAAAGGAGCAAATCCTCCACACCTACACATCACATTTTGTCTAATTAACACATGTAGAAATAAAAACAGAAACTGTTGTTTGAAGCCTCTGAAGGTCCCACAAGCACTCTGAAACACTGAGGCCCTGACACTACTGGTCACACTCTGACATGTTATATACATATTGTATACTGTAGGAAACTGTGTCTGGATTTGACCAAAGGTCTCCACAGGCTTCTTTTGTGTGTAATGGATCCAGCCACTGCTGACACAGTCTGGCTTTCTGAGCAGTCATTTCAGTGTGGTACCTGTTTAAAAGTACATTTAAAAATTCTAATAAAGACGACTCCTACTTCCAACAGCTGTTCACACTGGAATTTCCCCTCAAATGCTCTTTTTTAAAGATTTCCTCATTTTGTATAACTCTCAGGGCTTTTTCCCCTCTCACATTTTTACTATTTCTCTCATGGAAGGGAGGGGCAGCTCCAGATGCAGACGGAGCGAGCGTGTCTATTTCCAGTGTTCAGTGTTAGCGTGAGGAGAGAGAGAGAGAGAGAAAGAGGGGGACAGGGAAAGAGAGCTGTTTTGACAGTTGTGTTGGGGAGCACTGAACACACACACACACACACACACACACACACACACACACACACACACACACACACACACACACACACACACA
>JBBMJY010000015.1:13433147-13457096 GCA_037833715.1 Toxotes lorentzi | reverse complement strand
CACACACACACACACACACACACACACACACACACACACACACACACACACACACACACACAAACACACACACACACGCTCAGCCAGGTCTCTGTAATCACGGTTTTGCCGAGTGGTGGTTATACCTTCCAGAGGAGTTCACGCCCCCTTGAACTGTTTTGGCTGACTTTGTGGTACACTTCTGACAGCGAGAGAGTGAGGGAGGGAGAGAGAGAGTGAGGGAGGGAGAGAGTGAGGGAAGGGGAGGGAGCAGTGTTGCTTGTGGGAGGAGAAGGAGGAGGGAGGGAACAGGAGGAAGGAGAAGCCTGCTCAGTTTCTGTGAGTCCTGCTTGCTGTAGGCTACAGAATGAGCACAGTTGCTTTCCTCTCAGTCTGAGAGGCAACTGCTGTTTTTTTTCTTTTTCTTTTCTTTTTTTTTTCTTTTTCCCTCCTTTCCTGAGCCTGACATCAGCAGGAGACACTGCAGATTTGTTTCCCTTTCCTCACAGTACTTTTTGGACCTCTCTACCACTCCTGTGTTATTGTTTTTGTGCCTGTGAAGTACCATGCCGGTGGTTGGCGTAGCCTCCAAGCTCAGGCAACCCTCCACAGTGGGCACGAAACCGGTGCACACGGCCCTCCCCATCCCCAGCGCGGTCAGGGCGGCCACCTCGCAGGGCTACATGGCCCGGCAGCAGGAGCTCAGGGCAGGTGAGGGCGCCCCGGGGCTCTCCTGTCAGCTGTCAATCAAATCTGAGTACCAGCAGCAGAGGACGGCTGAAGGGAAGTCCAGAGCTGAGACGGAGGAGAGCAAGATCTGCAAGGTTTGTGGAGATGGACAGACTCTCGCTGTGTATCTGTTTAGCGTGTGTGCGTGCAGTCAGCACAGTGACACTCCACAGGTGTCAGGGATGAAAGAGCCAACAGTGTCAGGCTCGTCCAGCTCGCTCTCTTTCTCTCTCTGTCTTGTCTGTCTTGCTCTTTTCCCCCCATCTTGGTTGGAGCAGGTGTCTGGCGAGCTCTGAGCTCAGGCACACGGCAATGAGTCATGTGTGTGCTACGGCGAGATGATGTCGCTGGTTTGCGATCATCAGCTTAAGAGGGGAAACTGGATGAGTAATGTATCGCTGGAGGTGTGTGACCTCATCCTGCTGCCCATTCACTCCGTGCATAACTTACAAATCTGTGTGTGTGGAATGGAAAGTTTCAGGGATTGTGTGTGTTGAAGTATTTAGTCGAGTCACCTGTGAAACGAACCGTGTCAGCTCCTCTATGGGGAGGGAAACTAATACAGGGGTAACGGGTGCTACCTGAGAAGCCCCAAAGATCAGGGGAACACGGTCTTCTTTTCCCCTTTCTGTCTCCTGATGTGGGGTAATATTTCAGATAGATTACCACTGCTGCCCCTTTGCTCCCAGAGTATATTCTTTATACCTCCAACGGCGTCAAAATGTTGCAGATGGTTTAATAGCCGCACAGAGATCATTGTTAAGTGCTTCGCCATATTAAACTCAGCCTGCTCCAAGTTCTTTCCTTTTTGCAGAAATGTTTGGCTCTGTTTCTCAGGCAGCGACGGAGCAGGCGGGGTATTCCATCTTGAGGAAGAAGGAGTTTTCAAAAGTCCCCGCCAAATAGTTTCAGCAGCACCTCGGCCCGTCCCACATCCAGAGCTGTCAGCACAAACTGAAACTTTCCTGTTTGGCCAGTCGATCTCTCCTCCTCCCCTCTTCTCTACAGCCCGCCGCTTGCTTCTTTCTACCGTTACAAGACTTCCTGACAGAGACGAGGGAAAAAAAAAATGAAAAGACTCCCTGACCCTGATTCTTTTTCTGGCTCTCAGACTTCTGATACTGAACAAAGCTGCTGATTTTCCTCGTGACCTAGAGGAAACGTGGGGAGAAGACATGAAAGCACAGGTCAGCGCTCCCCTGCCTCTAAATCCTCCCAGCGTGTCCGTGACTGAGTCCAAATCGCCTGCAGGGTGACTGTGAGAAGGAGTGTGAGGGGGGGGTTCATCATTAACCTGCTGCTGAACTGGCACCTCCAGCTTGACTTTTAGCTTGTTAACACAACTGGGTTCTTAAAAACCTTCTTTTTAGTCCAGTAAAAAGGTTTTAGAGTTTGAAGAAGATGAAGCTGAAGGCTGATTTGACTTGTGTCAGCCTCCATCTCCTGCCATATTTTTAAAATGAAACCCTTCATGCAGGCTTCTGTACACCTTTCTCCTCAGCTTGACCTCTGACCTTGCCCGTCTTATTGTTTTTGGGTTGTTAGATTTGACCCTGAATCTGATGTTATCTGGGACAGAGCATCAGCTAAACAGCCTGAAACATGCTGCCACTGCACCTTACTATAGCGCCTGTCACTGGAAAGCTCGTAGGCAGGGTTAGAAATGTCTTGCCTGCCCCAGCCTGTCGGTGTGGGTGAGGAATGGGTGGTATGGAGGGGGTAATTAGTCTGTCTAATTGTATTGTGTAGTCCCTTAAGAGCTTTACTGTCAAGTTTTCAGAAGGAAAAAGGGAGAGAAATGTGGAGTAACGGCTGTCAGTGCTCCTTTAGATTAACCAACACTGCTTTTTATGTGGAGTCCTGTTATCAAGCAGGATCAAGTGTAGGACTATGTGCGTGTGCATGTGTGCAGTGCATGACTGCATGCTTGTTTGTGCACATTCAACCCCCTTCAATATATACAATAATGCCAGCATGTGTTGGCTTGTTTGCCTGAGGTTAAACATCCTAGCCTGGGTGGTGTTTGTTGAAGTAGGAATGACTTTAGTTATTTGGCTGTACTGGAAAATTCCACTTGTCTGGTCAGTAAAGATGTTAATGAGTAATAAGAGAATTTGTCCCATGCTACAACGGCATCAGCATCAAGGCACCGTGGCCTGACAATATTCCTGTGCCTGCGGAATGATCATGAAACAAGTGCAAGAGAAATAAATAAGGGATAAGCGCTAAGGAGAGAGGAAGAAGGGATTTGTTTTTTCTTTGGTGTGGTGTTTCTTCAGAAGACAGCAGGCCTGATGTTGTCTTGCACAAAGCCAAGGAGGAAGTCCAAGTGAATCTTAAGACAAGCTCAGCTGAAACAAACCCGATCTGCAGCTCAGCCTGAAGCTGAAGGCCCACCACTGTGTTTGCACGGAGAGGTTTCACATTTAACACATGTCGCCCTGGTGGAAGAAGTGCCACTTCTTACCGACTGACTGCTGCACTCACACTCCATCTGCGAGAGGAGCTGCACAGAACTGATGCAGGCTGCTACTGGGGTGTCTGATGGTGTGTGAAGGGCACGAGCCGCCAAGGCAAGGTTAATTTGGTTCAAAATTAGTTGAGTCTAATCTCAGCAGTATTTTTACAGTCTGTGTTTATTGTGTGACAGATAATCCCTCATGGCTCTACACAACAGGCTACACCTAGTTTCACAGGAGTGTCATCAAGTTGTGTCTGGATTTTTTTTTTGTGTTTGTGCACAGGTGTGTGCAACTTACACAAGTTTTTTGAGGAGAGCAAACACACAGACAAATCTGATGAAAATCAGAGTCACTGTGGATCCTTCAGAGAGCTACTGAACTGTCGTGTTTATGAACACTAAAAATGAAGCTCAGCCACTGGCATGTTGCCCTAACTTGTGACAGCACTTACTTAATTTGACTAGTTAAGTCTTAATCTAACCATTAATAGACTGTATTAAACCACTTGCACATGATCTACAGCGTGTGATCATGTGACAAGATACCATGAGAGGAAATTTAGTAAAGTCAACCTCCTGTAAATAAAAATAAAACTGACAAGTACAGCTCATGGATACAAATAGGTGGCTAGGTTACCATAAAGTAACATGTGCAAAGTATGTTGTTCCATAATGAGAGACACCTGAAACAATTGTTTATAAATACATTGAGATAGTAAATTCTTTGTGGTAGTCAGGATAATACAACATCCTGATCACACCACAACATTTCGAATGAGATGCTGCTGATCACCTGTTTCGTCTATGTTAAGCTCCCTGGCTAACCTACATGACTAATGTTCATGTTGCACAGCCCACACAAACATTAGCAGTTGGCAGCGTGTAACCTGAGTTTTTTTGGTTTTTTTGTTTTTTGGTGGTGTTGTGCAACACCTGTTCTCTTCCAGGGTCCTCCTCGTAATCCATCTCTGATTTTTAGCTGCCAATTCCAGTTTCACTTCCACGATGGAGAACAAGGGAAGACGTTTGCTCTTCCCGTTGTATTCTCCGCTGACAGTTCACATCACTCACTGCCTCTGGCACTGCTGGATGACGAGCTTATCTGAGTCGACTGGGCTTTAATGAAGTGTCAGCGCCACCATCGCTGATAGAAATTATCTTGTGCATCTAGAGTTTTGACAGCTGTCCAAATCCTGCACCCCGGGGACTCTGGGTAATTTAGAGTTCTTTTAGACGTAGAAGTGAAAATTGCATCGCACCTTTTTATTAAATCTACAGTTTGGCAGAAGAACAAATGATGCTGATTGGATTCATCTTCACTCATCCTTGAAGATTTACGTGGGTGCGAAAGGGATTTATCTAAAGTTATATCTGTTCACACCTTGATGTTTCCCATCACATCCTCTCGTAGACCTTCCTAACTTTCACAGTAGTTGTAGTAACTACAGTGTTTAGATTCTCACAGCACTTGGTTCAGGTTAGGGAAAGACTGTGGTCTGGTTTAATACAGAGAAAGTTCACAGTGACTTCAGACACAATGTGTTTGTTTACATTTAACAAAAGCCTCAGTCTTTTCTTAACCTTAACCAAAGTGCTTGTTTCCTTAACCTAAACACAGACAGGTCTCTGAATGTGAACCCTGGTCCATGGTTTGATATTCATGTGCTTTATAAGCCCACCGTCCACCCCAACCACCTCCTGGCAGCTCTGCTGCTGTTAATAAACATAAAGCTTCATTCATTTCCTACAAAACGTATTTGCAGTAGCAGTTTATTTGTATTAAAAAGATAATTACTAGGAGACAGAGATGTCCAAAGACAAGCTACTCCCTTAGTTTTTTGGTCTTAACCTTGAGAACATGGCCAGTTAAGTTCCTGAGTGTGATAAAGTTTTGGTCAGGTCAGCTTCCAAACAGCAGTTGGTTTTGCATTTAGAGTCACAAAAAAAAATCCCACTTTTTATTGCAGTTACTGCAATTTTATTCCAACCCTAAGAGTAAAATGTTTGGGAACCTCAAGTTGTGCCTTCCTTTTATAGGTCTTTCTTTCAGACATAGAGAGCATAAAAAGGGCAATGGCTGTACAACTGCTTCACCTTCAAAAAACAGTTAGATAGCATAAGATTAGGTGCAGGATAAATTCACAAATGGAAATATTTACAAAACCAGGAAAACCTACCTGAAGACTGATTCCGAAGTTATCTGTCTCTGCTGTCAGTCCACCTTAACATGCCCTCTCTTGTGCCCTCTGTAGTGTACGCTGTTAATGTGTCTTTATCTCAGAAATGCAGCTCATTGTATACATTTTGCAGGCTGCTATTTTTGCCGGCCTCTGATGTCAGTGAAATGTTGTCTCTGGGATATTGCTCCTTGTGAATAAGCACATACGTGTTTGCCAGAAGTGCCAGACACACTCACCCACGTAAAGAACAAAAACATCCTGTTGATTCTGTGTGTGTGTGTGTGCTGTGTACACTGAGGACTGAGAAGAATAATCAGAGTTTGTTGTTGCTTCTTTTTTTGTTTGTTTGGTGCAGCTCATAGTCTGGCCTGATAATGCTCTGGGCAACAATATGAGTGGGTTCAAAGTCTGAAAGTGAGGTGGAGTGCCTCAGGGAATAATGATGGGGTCCAGGGAGTTTGAGTGAATGAGCATAATGTAAACACACCTCTTTCTACCACCTCCCTCTGTCTCTTTTCTCTGGGTGGGCCTGATGCTTCTCTTTCTCTTGTCTTCTGTCTCTGTTTTGTTTTCTCTCTCCTTTTCTTCTTTTTCTTCTTTTTCTTTTGTTATTTAGTGATACCCACCCAGTTATTCAGTTAATGTGATTATAACTCATTTAAAAAGAAATGACACAAATAAAGATACATTAGGCTTCACATGCTACAAAACAGGCTTATTCTTGCACAACCTAATCATAGCATCCATTAAGAGTCACATGCAGCCTCTAATATTTAGAGTGTAAATGTATTTTGCACATAAACAGACTACTTTCATATTTTCCTATGCATGAGTATATTTGCACTTTGTACTGCCATTACAGTCACTTATAATCTGCATTTATATTCATTAGCTCCATTACAGAGACACTTGCCTCTTGTGTGACCGAGCAGTTGGAGCGATGTGAAGGAGGAGTATGAATAGGAAAACTTGTGGAGTATTAGATCATTTGTCTAAAAGTCATTTGAACCATAGTTTACCACGTTGTTAGGATTTAACAGCTGTGCACTGGCCTACTTAACCTATGGAAAAGTCCAGCGGTGATGCATTCATGGTTCTGTCCAGCACATCAGTGGTCAAAGTGTGCTCTCTCTGTCTCTCTGGCTTTCTGGCTCTTGCTAAGCTCTTGCTCTTCCCCCTCGAGTGGCTCTGACAACCAAGAGAACGCAGGGAGTGGGAGGGGGCCAAGTTGTTCCAGTGAAGGGAGGGGGTGGAGGGGTGGGGGGGTCTGAACGTGTCCTAGTCATGGGTGGTCTGACTTGCCGTGTGCCGGACTCCATATCTGGAAGAGAAGCTGTCGTCGTGAGGGAGGTGTGAGCGCTTACCAGCAGGAAGAGCAGCTCTGCTATATTTGCACTTCTTCCAGCCAATAAGGTCAGAGAGTGATCTTTAAAACAACACTATGATGCTGATACCCGGGGTGGTTATTAGACTTTCATTGATTCTAAATTCCTCTTCAACTTCAGCATAGAATAACATGAGTGATGGCTTGAAAACGGCCTTGGTTTAAACCATGTCCTCCCATAGCACAAAGATGCAGCCCATGATTGTTACTGCAGGTTTTATAATAATCTCAGAGTTCTTTCTGCTGCTGTGCAGTAGTTGCAGTGGTTTGTCCAAGCAATGGCTGCAGTTGAAGGTCAACAAGTCTGTGGTCTGTTCAGCCAATCAGAAATAATGTGTTAACAGGGGAGTCCACCCCAGCTCACTTGGCCTGATCAAAGTCTGAAACATGGCAGTGATTTTTGGTCTAACACATGATTTTGAACCATGAGATTATCAAATTAAACCAAGAAATGTAAAAAAAAATCAGATTAGGTTACCATATGTTGCAGCTGAATAACTACCTCTAATGTGATTCACTCACATTTTCTGCATTAGTCTGTCCACTTCGACAACATTCCCCCACAGTGCTGAGATTCCTTAATGACCCCTGGGTCCAAATTGGGAAAATATTTGAGACAATATTATGCTTTCCAGTGCTGTTTCTCCCTCCCCGTCCCCTTGCTTTTTGTCTTACACACAGTATTTCATTGCCTTTTGTGCCGCGGGGAGTCTGCTGTCGGCCGTGGTGTTTAAATCTTGGAGTGAGAACACACAGAGCGGCTGGTGTTTACAGTACAGCCACACCGGTTAAAAATACCCTCCCCTGGAAGTACAGTCATCGTGTTCACTCCAAAACACTTAGAAAAATAAAACTCCCTGCAAAACAAGTACATGAGTTTAGCAGTGAAACATTTTTAGGTAGAAACCCATGAGGAGGGCTCCATGAGGGCTGAGGGTTTTTGTTTGCTATGATTTCTAAATATTGCCTCTTTTTAAATGGGACTTTCTTTTGCATAAATGACAAGAGTGCCCATTATGACCTTACACTACCTTTGAAATGAACATTACAGAGCAAAAGCTTAGAAATTCAGTTCCTTGCTTAAAGGTTTTAGGTCTCCAGTCTCCCATTTGACCCACGGCTTCGTAATTCCACAAATAACTGAGAGTGAAGCGAACAAAACCTCCTGCTGCCCTGTTATTGTCTCATCATATTCTGAGGTTTCTCTGATGTTTTGTGTGTGAGGCGTCACAGCACCAATTAGATGCAGGAAGGAGTGTAAGCGTGTGAAATGTGCGTGAAAGAAAGTAACCCTGCTCTCATGCAGAGTCTGGAATGGCATATGCACATAACACACACACACTCACAGGTCACCTGCTGTGTTGTAAACACACAGACCAACACACGCACCCACCTAAGTTACTGCATATCTTCTAAAATACTGCAGATTTTCAGTCCTTTGTTTTGTCAGAGGGGGCAACAAATGCTCTGTTAACCAGCTGATTTGTTAACATACCAGAACATTTGTGTACAAATGTAAGACAAGGCAATGCAAGTTAATTTATGTGGTACCATTCAGAAACAAGGCAAAGTGCTTTACAGAGGCTTAGAAACACATCAAAAGTAAGTAATAAAACGGTCATAAAAACAGAAACAAAAGCAAAAACAAGCAAATAAATAGTTAAGTTTAAAAGAAGTTCCATATGAAATTTATTGGAAATCCTCAGCGAACAGTAATATTTTAAGCTGTGATTTAAAGGAGCTGGCTGACAGTTTTAGCAGAGCTCAGGTATTCAGGAAGCCTGTTCCACAGGTGCAGAGCACAGAAACTAAAAAAGCTGCATCACCTTGTTTGGTTTTGTCCCTGATGACCTGAGGGGTCTGGGTGCTTCATAACATGCTTAAGTAAATCAGAGATGTACATACTTACTATATACTAGTCCCGAGACCATTTGGTGCTTTATAGACAAGAGACAGGATTTTAAACTCTCTGCTTTGACACACAGGAAACCAGTGATTTAAGGATCAGTGTAATGTGCTCTACTTTCTTGGTGTTTGTGAGTGTACTCCAATACAATACCGTGCTTATCCATGCTGAAAAAAAACACATGGAGTTTTTCTGTATCTTCTTTAGACAGAAATCCTTCAATCTCTTGGGTTTGTCCATAACTACACCAAGATTTCTGGCTTTATTTAGAGATTTTAGTGTCATGGTCTGAAGCTGAGCACTGACTTCTGACTTCTTTCTTCTTCAGGGCCAAAAACAATGATTTCCCCCTTTTCTCTGTATAAGAATTGAAATCATACTGGATATTGATGTTTGACTAATCTAAAGTTTACAATAGTACGTACATTCACACATACTGTATCTATGTACAAATATAAGCTTTATAATATCAGATAACATAAGCACATCTCTTAAGCACAATGTAAACTTGAATGGTTATGTTAAGGGCCCTGGGGCAGGAGCTACCTTAAAGGTATAGTGCAATATTTTGGAAAATCCAGCTTCCTGGATGCTGTGAGGGTGTTAGGCAACTAGTGGAGACTCCAGGAACTCACTGGCCCGGCCAAAAAGGAGTTCCAGCATGTAACTTCCTGAAAACCATAAATAATAAAGTTTTTTTTTTTTTTTTTCCTTTTTCCTTTCAGGTGTTGCACATGTGAAAAGAGTTGTATAAAGCCTTTGGTGTCTCCAGAGGGAGCTGTGTGTTGTCTGAGGATTACAAGTCTGATAATGAGAAAAATCTGTGAGAGTGGAGTTAGAGAGGAGTGAGCTTACTTACCCCTGTAGCTCCCTGCTCACCTCTGCTTCAGGCCTGTGGCCCAAACTGTAAAGTTGCATTATGGATAATACAGTAGGCACCATGTTTTGAAAGGAGGACAAATGGATGGAATAAAAAAGACGATATCTCTGATGCTGCTGCACTGATCTGATTGGTGCCATTATAAACAGTATGTAACCTGTTAATTAGTAAGCTTCAGGCTCACTGGTAGGCTGATTAGTTACTATAAGGTCGCTGGAGAGAGACGTGCACACCTAGACAAACACACATTCACACATAGGGAGTGTTTTGAGTGTGTGGCAGATCGTCTTCACCTCCACCTCAGATTTCCTCCATTTTTCTCACTTCAGCCGTCTGTCAGAAGTCTCTCTGCTCTGTTTTCTTTGCGTCCCCCTCGCTCCTTCCTTTATTCTCCCTCAATCCCTCCTTTTCACATCTTCCCAGCACTTCTTTTTTTCCCCTCCGTCTCCTGTCACTGTCTTTCTGCCCGTTCCCATTCCCAGCATTCCTCTCCGAGTACTTCCCTGGCCTCAACCTTTCTGCCTCTCCTGACTGGAGCCTTTCTCTTATTCCACTCCCTCCAACTCACTTACTGGTATTTTCCTTTGACCTTTACCCCCCCACACACACGTACACGTGCACACACGCACACACCCGTTCTCTTTTTGTATTATTTTTTTCCATCCTGATCCACCTTTCCTCTTCTCTCTCTCTCTTTTTGTCTATCTTTTCGTCTGTGATATTTATAATGAGAAAAGCTGCAGGAGAGAGTTAACACACACCTGGCCCAGTTCTGTGTCTCCAGCTGTCACAGATAACCTTTCCTCTGCTGAACGAATAGGACACCTTCTCTTCTCTTCTCTTTTCTTCTCTTCTCTTCTCTTCTCTTCTCTTCTCTTCTCTTCTCTTCTCTTCTCTTCTCTTCTCTTCTCTTCTCTTCTCTTCTTACTGTCTCCTCCAGTCCTTCACTTTTTTACCTTTATCATAGCTGTGTGTGTGACCTAAGCAGCTGCTAGAAAACATCTGGAAAAGCCACAACAACCGGTGTCAGAGGTGTCCAGCCAAGCATGGACAGGGAGCAAACATGCTAACACATCCCATAGCGCATGCTAACAAGAACAAGCATGCTGTATATATGAGTGTGTATGTGTGTGTGTTGTTTTTAGGCATGCAGGGAGAATGATTGCTGGCGTTATGAGTCAAGCGAGTGGTCTCTGTGGTATTGAGTCATGGCTTACACAGCAGTGGCTTTAGATCACTAACTATCAACATGATTACTGGGTTTCTAAGCCACCTGGGAAGGAGAGAGGGGGTAGATGGAGTTACTGTAACTGTACAGTCATATACATTTAACAGCACAGGCTTGCGGTGAAGGTGTGTCCCCGTGCCTTTAAGTTTTTGTGCTGTAAAGTTGTTGTTTTTTTTTTGGGATGGTTTCACATGTTCAGATGTTTGCTGGTTAAATCCCAGGCCATGTGGAAAAAAAAAACCTGGAGAAAATGAATGAGAAACACACATCTTCATCTTCACGGGTACGTTTGAGCAAACTGAAAAAAAGGCACTGTGGTTGCAGTTGTTAGTTCCCAGGTGTGAATGTTTGTGGCAGTATGAAAGCGAAACAGAGTGTCACTGAAAAACAGCATCAATCATCCATCCTTGGGTTACATTTAAAGGCTGACTATGGGATGTTTTTGATAAATAAATAGCAAACACAAACCAACCCTCAGACGCAGATGGCGGGATGAAAAGCTCGTTCTGGTGGGATACTGGGTGGTGGTTTGTTGCTGTACCCTCCCTTGGCATGAGCTTTTACAGGGCGCTTAATAGAGCAAGCACACATGTTTTTTTGGAGCGGTTAGCCCTCACATTTAGACTCATCAGTACCCACAACCAGCATCTATGTTCTCATTATTTTTCCACTTTTTTTTTTTCAATCCAGACATGTCGGTTTTTCTTATTTTCTGCATTTTGTGCATTCGAGCCTTATGTAAGAGCCAATAAAATGCCAAATGGAAATCATTACACTTTCTCATATATTTCTGTATGTTTACTCTCGGCACACATTGCCCTGTGAGGGATTTTCTTGCATGCATTTCATGGAATTTTACATTCAAATTGCCTTACAGAGTACCATGTGTGCACGCATGTTTAACAAGGGTGGCTCCAGTGAGATCAAACCCTCGCCTCTTGCCCCTTCTCCTGATGATGACTGAAGTAGCTTTAATTCTGAAATGCGAGATAGCCGTCAGTCGGCCTTTCTGTTGTTCTGGCAGTGTTGGTCGAGTGCCGGACACACCGATGTGCTTTGCTCTTGAAGGCTTACAGTTGTGGAAAGATCAGGCAGGTCGAGGCACACTCAGTGATTCTGATGCAGTCATGAGGTCATGGGCTGACTCAGTGGTGCGTGACCCCTCCAGCCTCTGGCCGGTCTGCAGAGCACTGTGGCAGCATTTGATGTGTCCATGGCCTTTTGGTAATAGTAAATGGAGTGTGAAACTGCATGTTGCAACGTTGCAACTGGAGCCTTGTGGGTGCGTGTCTGTGTCTGTGCGTCTGTGTCAATAAAAGTGAAATGAAATGAAATGAGGTCTTTTACAGTAATATAAATTATAAAGCAGTTTTTCAGTAGTGGGAGGTTTGGTGGTTCACTTTTTTGTTGCTGTCTCACAGCAAGAAGAACTTGGACTCGGTCCCTGGCTCCAGTTTTTTCTGTATGTGGTTTGTGTGTTCACACCATATTCATGTGTGTTGCCCCCCCACGGTCTGTAGACATGTAAGTTAAATGTATTGAAGAGACTCTGCCCCACTGGTTTGATTATACATCACACTTAATGGCAATCTGCTGTGCACTGGGTTTTGCACAGACCCACCGCAATCTGGAAAAGGAATAGGCAGATGAAGAAAATGAATAAATGATGATTTTTCAGTGCACCCCAGTATAATTTTAGTTGAATATATGTGAGGTCTTGACTCCATATTTAGGAAAGCCAGGTCTTAATGATCCACATCTATCCAGCAATGGTCTGCTGTACTTCACTGTCAGGGCTGTTCTGTCGCCCTTAAGCTGTCCTGATACAGCTCCTCCTCTGGGCTGCAGGTGGGCCTCTTTTCCACCAAAGCACAAAGCACCTCTCTATTAAAAAAAAAAAAGTCATTTCCACCTCAACATCACAACCTTATTGCCTCTGCAGTTCCACTATATTAAGTTTGCCCATAAAGTGTGTTAACTCTGCCATTAATGAGTGTTAAACATGAACTACTGGCCCTTGACAGCGTCTGAAGAGATGGGGAGTTGAAGTTTAATTCCACCCACCCCTTTCGCTTTCTCTTTTCTCTCGTTCCTCCGCCTCCCTCCACTGGCCTCCCCACATGGCCAACAAAGCTCTGCTGTTTGGGCCTGAGCAAGTTTTCTCACAGGATAAGTCTCCTGACAGACATCAGAGTTTGGTTTTATTTACTGGCTGCTGTTGTTGTTACTCCCACGTGAAAGCTCAAACTCGCTTTTAACAACCTTGGGCTTTTTGTTGAAGCATCCTCTGGGGCTTTTTTGGCACTCTGCTCATTTCCTCTCCCAAGTCAGCCGCCTTGATTGTTGTCACTTAAACAAGCAGCGGGTTTGTTGAATCGCATCTGCAGTGATGACAGTGGCATTGCCAAAGCGTGTGATCTTTTTCCCGCCTCCAAAACAAGGAACAATTTCTCCTTTATTCCTGTTGATGAATACTGTTTACTCTTAAGACTCATTTTTCAGCATAATCTTCTTAGTGCTGTAATAGCCCTCCTCACATGGTTAAGGCAAAGGTGAATTGCAAACAAGGGGAATCTTTGTCTTTATCAGCACTGGAAGGTCAGTGCCTCAATGATGGGTTTGTGGGTTGAGGACTAGGGTCATGCATTAGCCCATGAGGGAGATATGTGAAAGCTCGAGCGAATGAGCAACATTTTCCCTCATAATCCCCTAATGATGAGGAAGGGCTGTCGGCCATCTTGGACTGAAGAGACTCATTACTGGAGTCATAATGAGAGTGCAAGAGGTTCCTTGTAGCAGTTACCAAGGTTCACGTGCTGACAGGCCACTTGCCAATAGCCTGTCTGACCAGAGTCAGCTGTCCCCTCTGGAGATAGAACAAGAGGCTTTTGTATTGCCCCACAGTACTTTCCAATGCAGATGCCCTCAAGAGATGCACAAAGTTCAGCCTGAAACCTTCATCCAAAGCACAATGAAGACAGAGGATGGTTAAGCTTTCTTTCCCTTGTACTTTTCCCACATTGCGTCTGTAAATGTTTAGTTTGGATATTTGAAGACAGTGACCTTTATCAAGAGGTCAGAGTTTCTTTCTTATTTTAGTTGTATTAGTATTTTGGGGCATCTTAGGACTAGAAAGTCAATAGTAGAGAGATGACAGGAACTGTGGGGAAGAGAGATGGAAATGTTATACAACAAAGGTCCCTGATCAGATTTGAACTGGAGACATTGCAGCCCATGGTCAGTCCACAAGGGTGCGCTAAGTTTAATTTTATTTTCAATGAGCCTCTTATGCTTTGAAAAACAAACAATATTATTTACTACAGTGTTCAAAGTCACAGTTGCTTGGCAGCACCAAATGATAATTTGAAGGAAACGATTAATTAAGAAGGAAGTGCTGAGAAAATAAATGTACAGGAGACAACAGCTAAGCAGAGGGGTAGAACTGATTATCTGAGTGCAGTGAGAGTGAGTTGGGAGGATGTGATTCATATGGAGAGGCTGATGCATGGGTTGAGTTGAGTTGTGAGTCTGCAGTCAAGACAGGAGAGGGGAGGTCATTCCACCCTTGATGAACCAGGAAGTACAAGGGTTGAAATCATTCACGCAGGGGAATGACCTCTCAGTGCAGGGAGGGCAAAGCAGCCCATAGTGGCAGCACTGTTTCTTTTATTATTTAGGACTTATTCAAAGAAGATGTGGATGGTAGGAGTTAACTCGCCGCTGGATTGGAAGCAGATGCAGGCACCTCACTCAGGTCTAAAACCTTAATCGCTCCCTGTATCTGGCTGCCGCTTTTTGGCCTTGTGCAGAGAACAGCTGAAGGTAAGATACCTTGAGGGTGGGGGTTTAGGATGTGGGGGAAGGAAGTCGGGATGGTGGGAAAGAAAATAGTGAGCCTGAAGGGAGAGGAAAAATAGTGGAAGTTGTGTCAGGGACACTGCCTCACACTTAACTTAAGGAAGTAAATATTACTCTGTAGGTTACAGTTGGAATCAAGCCATTTGAATTAAGCAAGTGTAGGTGAGGAGGGAGTGAAGCCTCAGGACACATGCTAAAAGGTCCTTAGGTCCCACAGACATTTTTTTTGTCTAACACCAGATCATACTCTTTGTGAATCACACAAAAGTATTTAGATGAGTGTAAGCAGGTTTATGGTAGTATGGAAACCAGCATCCATCGCCCCTTCTTCTCTTGCTGTCATCAGATCGGCGTTGGCTGATATTAATTTCCGTGAGCTTGACAGGGGCCATTAGTCTTGGGGAGGAGGCTTGAGTTACAGTGTTTAGGGGGTAAGGATCCTCTCGCACAGGGAGCAGTATATACAGTATGTGTTATACAATAGCCCAGACCATAGAGAGAAGGAGCGGCAGAGGTGGAAAAGCTGTTGGACAGACAGTATTAGAAGTGTGGGAAAGATGAAATGTCTTTCACAGCTAGTCTGCTTTGCATGCTGGCAGATAACTGCATGGTAGTTATCTGCTTTCAGTAATTCGTCTTCAGAGTAGAAGAGCCAGCTCTAGAGGGGCTGGCTTTAGATAGAAATATTTCTGATTTGGCATCAGCTAAGCATGTTACGATGCTGGATTTACACAAAGCTGATGCTTATTGCAGAGAGCAGCAGCACTTTGGGTGAAACACAGGACGATACCTGATACTTTTTGATGGCCCCCTGTATTTGTTGGGCCTTTTATAAAGCACCAGGAGGAAAATCTTAATGTTGTGTACCAGCAGACCAGAAGCAGACTAAAGCCAAACCAACTGAGGCTGTTGGGTCTGTCCTTTGTGCTGACTGTGCTGTTCACCAGGATGTTGGAGTTCTCCTCACGATCTCTGTGCTGCTCCCCAGATGTGTTGAATGAGCAGGAGGAGGAAGGGCTGGTCTCGAGGGAGCCTTCTGGCTGTCTGCTGGTCAATCCCATACAGCATTTCCCCAGCACACACAAGAGAAAGTGAGAGGGAGATAGGGCCTTTGGGTTGAAAGGTAATGTCCTCTCCTACATCCAACGACTCGATGACTGATGTCTGGATCAGTCCAGCAGCAGTTGCAGTCACTTCCTCTCTCCTTCTCAGGAATACGCAGCGTACAGCGGGTGTTCAGCAGGACCGACTTGGTTACTTGTGACTTACAAACTGCAAGACAGGCTTGACATAAAGGTCCAGGGCTAAATTTAACAGGATGTCTGTTGCTCTGACCCCACCTGAACAGAGTTAGTGAGGAGGAATGGAAAAGCTAAGGTGTGTGATGGTAAAGCTGCATCCCATTTCTTCCCTTCCTGTCTGGAGTGACCTAGCAGTGTCCCATTATGAAACTTTATTTTATGAAATAACTTCGCAACTCTAACCGTTTCCGTCCAGTCAGAAATTTCTTACCCTTGCACTTGGCATTGAGGACAACCCACAACACCTTGTTGATAGTTCAACTATAAAATCATATCATATCAGCTAACGTCATACCAGATTCAAGATGACTGGCATAAGAAACAAGCAGGATCCCATTCAGTTATTTTGCACTCTCTCACTGTAGAGTTCTTTTTGGAGGGTTACAGTAAACCAAGGGTGACACCATGAGAGATAAGAGCGAGTACTGGAACACAGCCAAAGTAATACGGACTGTTGCTCCTGCTCTGCAGTTACTGTGTTTGTGTTGTGTATTTTGATGTTGTAATCCTTGAGAATCCCATTTCATTTTTGTCCGGTTACTGAGTTTTTATAGATGTCAGGTGAGGCCTCACTATGCATGGAGCAAACGAAAAATATTGACATGTTTAAAAACGGGGAGGAAAGTTAAACTTTGTGCTTGCTGCAGGTTTTCCTCCTTAAAGAAACTTTTAGGATTGCATCTTCTGAACCCGAACCAGTTAGCACACATGTACTGTATACATGTTTGTGTGCTTGCATGTTTTGAGTAGATTGTGTGTGTGAAAAAGAGAGAAGAATGTGTGTGTGCCTGTTTGTGTGGGTGTGTGTGAGCCTCATTTTCCCAGGTCTCCACTCCAGAGTAGCACTTGGCACTGAGAGCCCGGGCTGTAACACTTTAATAGTGGAGTTGTTTACTCTTTATACCAACCCACTTCACCCCCATTTTGGGAGGGTTCCTCTGCCTTTGGCATAGCAGCATGTAGACATTTTTACAGCTTAATATGCTCAACACCATCTTGCTAACAGATTTTATGGCCTGGTGGTTCGTGTGTGTGTGTGTGTGTGTGTGTGTGTGTGTGTGTGTGTGTGTGTGTGTGTGTGTGTTTTTATAATAACTACAGGTTATGCAATCAAACTTTGAGAAAGCCAGATCAGCCAAATGCTTGATCATAGCACTTAGCTCCTTCTGTAAACTCAACAGGTTGCTGAAAGTGTGTATGTACTGTGTATGTATATGTACTTAAGTTGCTCTGGTTACACTTCTTTTACAGTGTGGCCTCTGGGTACTCGCTCCAGATGTTGCAGCTCTGCTGAGCTTTGCTTTGGCGTTTTTTGGCGTTGGTTTATTATCAAAATCAAGAGGTTCATTTCAGACAGTGTCTGTGTATCAACAGGCTTATTTCCATTAAACCTGTCATTACAGCAAAATATGCTTAGACTGGGCGAGTCAAAACCAGAGTGTGAACGTGGTCATAATATAATGACCAGCTCGCTGTATATTAGCCCACATACACACAGTAACTGCAGCAAACAGCCCCACAAAGACTTCACTGGAACCACAATTACCTTTCAGAAGACTAGGAGCAAGCATTCCAGATAATCTGGAGCTTAATCCCATTTAACATCTGACATTTTCACAGATGTTCCACTGAAAATGTCAAAGCAGCACCTTGTAACCCTGTGGGGGCCACACTGTATGACCCGTGGATGGCCCCAGTGGGAATGGGACCCCAAACATTGGCAGTGTTTCACACAAGGAATTTGTTAGCTTCATCTAGAATCTAGCAACACATGAAAGGTTGCCCAGAAGGGTTTTACTGTACACACTGTGTTAATGTCATAGCTGCAAACAGCCATGAAGGCTTCAGAAACACTACAGTCATTCTGCTGTGGCTTGTGAGGGGAAAGTGCCGTTACAGTATAATGATTAAAGGTGGTCACTGCTTGCCAGGAAGTTGACATTTTCAATATTTGGCTGCGGCAGCAGGCCTTGCATCGCACGCACACTTAGACTTTTCATCTTGTGAAGGGGTAACGGTTCCAAATGGAGCAGTGGGAACATGACGCAAGTCTGTGATGGGGAAAAGCAGATCATTTTGATAGGGTTTGTGTGTGTGTGTGTGTGTTGGTATTTACAACTGCAGTATTCCTGAAAAAGCCCTGCTTTGGGTCTTGTTTTGTCTTAATGTGAAAGCTCTTAGATAATCAAAGCTGTTTTAAATAGCAGTTTTTTGGTTTTCATGAGAGTGAGTTTTTCTTACAGCTGTTGTGTTTCAGTGTAGTTTGACAAATAAATCACATTAGTATTGAAAGCGGGTTCAAAAAATAGTGTTTCTCTGTCTGCAGGTGTTGCTCCAGCAGTACTTTAAATATACTTTAAACAGCATAAGAGATCATTTCATCAGAATATATAAATCTTAATTTATAATAACAATTTCAGCAACGTTTAATATTATTATAAGTATTAGTATTAGTTGAATCTGTCACCACATTCTTTAGACATAAGTTGGTAAGAGGAAAGAGGGACACCTCAGCATAAATGAGTCATTTTGTCAGCAGACAGTCGGTGTATGAAGAGGTGGGGGGAACATTAGGAGGGAATTATGGGTACATTTTCCACCGCTGTCTTAAAATCTGCCAAGCCCAAACACCGAGCTGAGGCTGCAGCCAGCTTACTTAGTGGCTGCACTCTGTCTGTCCTCAGCATACGACACTTCAGCTAATGTTTTGGGCTGGAGCATTAGCCGCACTGGGTAAAAGTATGTTTGCCTTGGAAGTGGCAGCAGAGCCGGTGAGCACTGCCATCCATGTCAAGTGGTACACCGTATAATACCGTCCTGGGCGAACTTGGACGCCTAACGTGAAGAATTACATCTGCGGTTGTTTCAACACGAGCCTGAAGTGGTCGGCCCAGAGGCAGTATCGCATCCAGAGGTCAGCAGGGATGTAATTAGGGGAAATCTGTTTAAATATTTTAACATATTTATTGATGCTCTGTGACATGTGGAATTATGCCCCTCTTGCGTCAGGACTGCACAGGCTTCCCAGTAAGTTCTCTTTGGAGGCAAGCCTCCATCTGTCCTCACTGGAAAAATCGCATGAGGGCTCCGTCAGCAAAGCCGACTCTTCGCACGTTTTCCTGTATCAATACTCTTTGCAGGCTTCAATAAGTCACACGCACCCTGAGGCAGCGAGGAGTTGGCGTTTCTTCCATTTTTTTGTTTGCTGGCACCCAGTCGGTACCCTCCTCTTTCGCTTCTAACTTAGACATTTTACTGTAAAAGAGCAGATTTCTTTTCTGCCTCCACTCCCTCTGTCTGCGTTTGTCCTCCACTCCACCTTCAGTTTCCACCACATAACCATCATCACACACACACACACACACACACACACATACACACACACACACTTTCCACAGCTAGTCTCTACATACAGTTGCAGAAGCTTTGAGAAAAAGGCAGTCCAGAGGTCACAGAGGCACCGTGGTTTCAATCTGGGCAGGAGAATTTAAATAAAAAAGCTCTTAAGTGCCCTTGAGCAAGGCACTGGAGCTCTAAGTCATCTGCTGCAGCTGCTCAGCAGCCAAGGCATTAAGCCTTCCAGACATGAAAGCGTGGAACATTGTGAGTTTGAAGTAAGGCACAGCTACAAATGCATGCATGCTAAGTCAACCTTCCCTAAATAAATAAAAAAAACTTTTAAAAAAAGATCCAATCTTACTCACAACCCACTGCGAACACATCAAGGCCCAAGAGGCACTTTTTATGGTGCAACAGATTTTTACCATAAATCACAAAAATATAAAAGACCTGTCTTTTTCAGCAATGTTTTTTGAATTTATCTCTCACGCCAGAGACACACAAACACAGAAAGCTGGGCTTTTCCAAATGTCTGGACCATAAAAAACTCAGGGGTGGTCGCCTGCTCTGTGCGCTAACAGGCCCGGGTCAGCTGATGAGGAGCGTTTACACCGGTCAGCTGCTGGGAGCCTCAGAACCCTCTGAGCAGCCTTGTAAACACTGCATGAGTTATCGGGGAGTTATCTGTCCTGCCGTCCATCCACAACATTGACCGCCAGCCATTGCTCCTTCGCTCTGAGCCTGCTTTAGTTATTAGAGAAGCCTCTGTTTTGTGTCTTGTCTCGCTCCATTTTTAGAAAGCGGAAATTTTCATCAGCTCGTAATTACAACCTTTGTATGTTCTACTGGACCAGTTCAGGAAAACGAGCACAAGACACAGACACAAGAATTTCTTTAACCGCACGATGCAGGATAATCTCTGGGAACACTGGCTGGTTACTTTTAGCAACATAAATGTGATAAATAATGCTGTTTTTCCATTTCAGGTGTTGACGTGAGATTTGAGGAAAGTTGGGGTGGAGAAAGTTTCCTACTTGGAATCATCACTTTGAGGGCTGCTCCACTGTATTATTCATTTTAAGAAGTCAGAATTTCCAACATTCTGTCCTAATGATTCATATAAATACACACACTCACAGAGACAAGACACTGAATTTGGGAAGGCGGGTACATGAAGCATTTGCAGCCTTAAGGCCGTGCTCGCTCCACACTTGAAGCTGTAAGCGTGGACCAGACACACCGAAGTGCTGAAAGAGTGATTGAGAGGGCGTGAGAGAGAATCCGAAAACGAGAGAGGGGCAGGGGCAGATGCTGCTCAGGGCTGGCCTCACGCCCTCGCACTCCTACCATCCTGTAAACACACAACCTCAATGTGAAGTCCCCATTTTTCTACATTAAAACACATGCTGCTCTTTGACTCTGTTCACAGAGTCATCAGAACATGGGCCTCTATCTGCTTTCATTCTGTGAGTTGGTATTTTGACATGTCCAGGTTCTTGCAGCCGTGCGTGACTGTGATACACTGTGTAGTGATCCAGGCTCAGGGTGAGGTCACTCACAGCCTCCCTGGACCTGACTCTGATTCATTTTCAAGGACACTTCAGCAAAGAGGACGTTTGTTGACACCGGTTCCATCCTGATTATGCTAGTTTTCATGTTTGCTGAGAAAACCCGGCACCTCAAAGGACTTTGTCATCACAGCCCGAGGCACATCTCACACAGCTCTTACTTGGGAACAGTTTCATTGCAGCATAATAAACAGATAACAGGGAGGACAAACTTTGAGTGCGTATCATAAAGCATATGGCACACATTCAGACAATCTGTGACTTTGCAGATTGTCCAAGAATGCGGAGGGAGTTTTCCACAGGCCTGTTGTATAATAAGATGAAGACGAGCACTGATTTGTGTAAATTTAATTGGAATATTTTGGAAGACATCTTGGCATCTGTGAGGAAACGTCACTGATGTGGGGAGATTGCGCAAAGCAAAGCGACCTCCATTTGATAGCCTCTTCTCCTTCCTCTCCGAGAAGCTGGAGCTGTTTCAGACTGTATCCAGGCATTTCATTAAGCAGTGAGGAAACGCAGACCACAGCTCTCCCTCACATTTCTTGATGAATTGTGTTTTTAGGGAGGGTGCAGGGGGACTAATTTAATGCGGTCATAATTGTTTCAGTGGTCAGTTTTTATAGTGGGAATGGTAGAGTACTTTGATTGCCAGTTAGCAGATATTTTGCATGGAGAGAAATCAACTTTTAACTTGGCTCTCTGACCAGGTCTGATCCACTTCACAGTTCAGCTCAGCTCTGATCAGGGACCATTAGTTTGCAGATATGATTTAATAAAAGCACAGTAAAAATCTCAATAAAATCATACAACAAATCACAATATACCACACAAACATGAGCTGATTAGGCCAGAAGGAGGATAAATAGCTGGTTGTAGTGCAATAAAACACTACTCATCCATGCATAATATTAAGTTAATGTGCACACACACAAGGCTGTGTGATTTTATATGCAAATTAAGCAATGCAATCTTAACAGGGAAAAATACTTTTACTGTATACATTGGCTCTAACTGCTCTCCAAAGTGGGGGAGATCAAGTCGGGGATCAACTCTTGACCTGCTTCCATCAAAGGGTAATTTAGGATTATTGCAACTTGGGTCTTATTTTTATAGTTTTGGCCATTATTTCTTTCAATAGTACTAACATTGTATTCATCAAGTGAATTGGTGGGATGTGAGAATACACATCATTTTATAGCTGATTGACAAAAGGTGTAAACAGGCAAATGGTGAGATACAGTTGCTGAGACCTGAGCTTTCCTCCGGTCAGTATCGTTGTGGCAACAACACACTCCCTAGCACTCTTGCTGAGAAATAAAAATCTATAATTAAGCTCGTTTTTTTCCGCCTCATCTCAGTATCTGTGCTATTTGGTGGTTTGATATTTGCAAACACTTCTGGGATTCACAAGGTCAGCATTTCATCTTGATAATAGCAGCTTATTTTGTTCTAAGTTACTGTGTGGCTGGAGAAGTCTCCTGTTTAATATAGTGTTTTCATGTTTTCCTTTCTGTGAAACTACACCCTCGTCTCTCATATCTTCCACCACTCGTTGCTGTAATGAAAGAAAAACAAGTACTTTTATACGTCAGTCTTTGTTTTTATTGTTTTGGGTCTTTCTTTCGATTACGTTTCAGATCAGCTCTGCATCATATGGCTTGTGTGTGATTACAGAGGCGTTTCTCACCCTTGGGTTTTAGTTGCTTGTGGAGTTTGTGCAAAGAATTTAAAGTTGACCGATCAGACAGATGAATGTTTCTAAAGCTTTCTGGGTGGTGTAAGTGAATTAGAGGAGCTGTTAATGGAATTTCCCTTATTTTGCCATTTTTAAATGCAAACAGCACTCACATTTTATATGTCTGGACAGAATTGGTGCTTTGCAATGGAGTTTGTGTCAACTAATTGTTATGAGACTGTTTCATGTCCCACTGGAGAAAACAAATGCTAAATTCATAAGGCAACAGCAAGCAGGCAGTGAAAAGTAGCACGGCACAGTGGTTTGCACAAACAGTCGCACTCTTATGAAGTCCTGTAACTGATGCCATGTACAGTTGAACTGTTGCTGATCCTGCTGCTCTATCATCCAGTGCAAAGGGGCATGACCCCCGCTGCCTTCATCTGCTATCAGCACCACTGAACAGTGAAGATACACTAGCAAAATAAAGCTGTTTGTGTGTGTTTCAGTATCAGTCTGTATCTAGACTTTATTGTGTGTGTGTGTGTGTATGTGTGTGTGTGTCTGGGAGCTGGTGGATTCAGTGGCTTTGCCCTGGTGATAAAGGAGCTCGGCTCTGCTTTGATGTTGCAAGGTGGAGGCCGGTCCCAGCAGGAAGCAACGGGAATAACCCGTCTGTCAGGAGGACCTCGTCTAGCCGGCCAGTATCTGTCTGGACAGAGAGAACATAGACACAACTACAAGTTTGCACCATCCTCATGTCAGATCTGGCTGAAAGATAACCTTCTAACTCTAACTCTGTTATCAGAGGAGGAAGAGGAAAAGTCAACTGTTGTTGCTCCCTAGCAGACACATTGAAATACACACAATGCAGAGGGCAAATTCATGAGTTGGCTGAAGGTTTCACTGACCATAACCACTACCATACCATTAAAAAAAAAAAAAAAAAAATTATGAAAGTTTTTTCACTTTTCACATTTTAGAAAGAGGAAAGACGTCGAGTGTGTCTGGAAGCTGTAAACCTGAAACCCTGAAAGAAAAGAAAGACGACTGTGTCATTTGTAGTCATTGTCTGTGTGTGTGTGTGTGTGTGTGTGTGTGTGTGTGTGTGTCAGTGTGGTGCCTGAGTATCTTTATACTGAAGCTTCAGTGTGAAAACTGTTTGCTCTGACAGACAGAGAGCAGTCTAACATCTCTGAAGTGACACTGTGATGCTGCCTGTCTTTGCAGGCTGCTGTTCTCAGCCCAAAACTCTCAGAAAAGACTTTTGGTGTTTTTCTGAGAAGAGTCTGGAGGTGTACCTCAAAGTCAGCCGTAGCCTGTGGAGTGTGTGTGTGCCTGTATGCCTGCAGATGAAATACAATCATATACCTCTAAGATATCTTGGTGTGTGTGTGTGTGTGTGTGTGTGTGTGTGTGTGTGTGTGTGTGTGTGTGTGTGTGTGTGTGTGTGTGTGT
>JBBMJY010000015.1:13405646-13433120 GCA_037833715.1 Toxotes lorentzi | reverse complement strand
TGTGTGTGTGTGTGTGTGTGTGTGTGTGTGTGTGTGTGTGTGTGTGTGTGTGTGTGTGTGTGTGTGTGTGCGCACGCTTGCAGACAAAATAAGATACACCTCAAAGACAATCCCAACACTTGGGGTTATTGTTGGTGTGTGAGTGTGCTGGCAGCAAAAAAAAAAAAAAAACCCTGTTAAACCTCAAAGGCAAGAGTAATATTTGTGGTTATCTCTTGTGTGTGTGTTCCTGGGAAGCTGTCGATGTTGACATTCTCCTCGGAGCCTCCTCCTCTGAAGTCTCCTCCAGTGTTCGGCTTGGGTTCCTCAGGATCCCACCTGTGCTAACTGACCCATGCGTACCTGTCAGTCCGCCTCTGACGCTCTGCCTCCTAGCTTTGAAGTGCCTGAAATGTGTGTGTTTATATGTGTGTGTGTGCGTGTGTATTTCTTGACCAGATTCCCAGCTGGCAACACACAGTCCCAGCTGGTCTTTAGCACACTTTGCCTGCTCTTTCTCTATCTCTCTCTCTCTCTCTCAGTGTGTTTCTGCCCCCTCCTTCATGTTGAATTTCAATTTGTGCATAAAAAACCTGAGTGGAACCAAAAAAATTGGGGGGAAAAAAGAAAATGCTGAAATATTGTGAAAAGATTTGACCTTTTGCAGCTTTTAGCCACACTTTGTGGGTCTGTGGGTGGAAATGTAAGTTTGTCTGTGAGTCTGTCAGTTACTCAACCACTTTGATCCAGACAGAAGAATCTCAACAATGTTTAAATGGACTGTAACAAACTTTTTTACAGTTTGGAGTAAAATATCTTGACAGCTATTGGATGTTTGCCTTTACATTTGGTAGAGATATTCATGCCCCTCTCAGGATGAATTATAATAACTTTGGGGTCTTTTCATGTTTTTTCATGCTTTGGCCACTTGTATAGGTGTAGAAAGATCTTGATCTGCTTCTTGTACTAAAGACAAAACACTCACATAACACTGCCACTCAATGATACATGGCTTCACTCCACCACATAACCCCCCAAAATAAGGATTAAAAGGAGCAGAGGCGTCAGGTGTGTGTGTGTATTACTCCAACCCCCATTGGACTCCAGCTGGGAATTCTTGTTGTGTGTCATTGCTCTGTCAGTCAGCATACAGTAGCAGCTCATAAATCAAAGGGTACTTAAATAAAGGGAAAACACTGGTGCCATCTTAGGTTAGAAGCAGCGATAAAAGGTTTTTTTTTGTCATCTTGTTCTCTTCACCATAAAAGCAGCTGATGGAAACATGAGTGGATTCACATTTTATTTTGCCTAAATGTCAAATATTGGCCCAAAGCTTGCACAACAGTTTAATGTGAACCATCACTTCCGTCTCTTGTCCTTTTCATTTTCTCTCTCGGCTAAATACAAACACACTCGCGCACACTCTCGTTTTGACTTGGCCACATTTATCTCTCCGGCTCTGTCCCCATCACTTCCCCCGTAAGCAGGAAGCAGCAGATCAGGACCAGTTCCCGAGAGGATAAGATAATACAATAATCATAAAAACCCTCCCTCCAGCCCCCCACCACCCACCCACACACACTCACACACACACTCACACACACACGTCTGCCTCGCCTACAGACTCCTGTTGGGACGGCGGTGCAGCAGCACCTGTTTGGAAGCTCTCCAGCTCCGCCTGGCTCGTTTCAAATCACCTCCCCACTGTAGCCTTTTCATGTATTTTACAGGCTTGTATCCCGTTCATTGCTAAGCAAACCAGGCTTGTTGTTGTGAGGTTTTGTACCTGGTGGTTCAACACAGCAGCTGAGGGTAGTAGATAGTCTTTAAAGATGAATCGCTGAAAGCACTGGATGCTCACTTGTTTTGGCTGAATATGCTTTATTTTAAATTCTGCTTTCTGCTTTCTTTTTAGCATGTTTGAGAAAAGGAAATAAGCACTAATTTGAGTGTCTATGAAGCATACTTTCAAGGTGTTTTGGGAAAACCTTGTTATAGCCTAAAGACTACAAATCAGCTTCTAAAGTATCCTCCTTATCTCGCACACCTCCTCTAGGCCCCCAGATTTGGCCATTAATCACATTCCCAAGATGCACTTTCAGCATAGAGCTCTCACCAGCACCAAGATGAAATCCAGGAGGGATTGCCTCGGCCAGCAGGAGTTCCTGTGTTGCAACTGTTCTCTAAGCATGCAAAAGCCCATTTCTCACAAGAGAAAGGAGGAGGAGGAAAAGGGAAGATGCTCCAGGGAGA
This sequence comes from Toxotes lorentzi, assembly GCA_037833715.1. Lineage (NCBI taxonomy): Eukaryota > Metazoa > Chordata > Actinopteri > Toxotidae > Toxotes > Toxotes lorentzi. Next base: position 13,430,888 of record JBBMJY010000015.1, on the reverse strand, counting down.
AGCAGCAGTTGACACTGTTGGAGTTCATGAGAAAGGAAACGCTGGGAAGAGAGAGGACTGGCAAAGATCAGAGGGTAAATGAGCCACAGGGATCTTTTTTTGTGTGTGTTTCATGACTTTGCCTGAACAGTCAGAACTGCAGAATCAACCAGCCATGAATAAGGAAAGTTAGACAAATGGCTTCAAAATATCTTTCCCCCAATAAATCTGTGAGTCTCATATGTGCATCCATTTGCAACGTGCTTCCATTTTGCTGCAACACAACAAGTCAGTGTTTTCTTTGCATGTGAAAGCCATTCAAATCCTCAGTGTCTAGTAGCTTTTCCCATGAAATGTGCTGAGGACATAATAAATAATGCCTTTTACATTGCACTATCTGCCTAATACTTTAGGATGAATGGAGAATGAATGAGGGCCATCAACAGAAACTCAAAAACCAAAAGGCCAAGGAAAAAGAGTCCTTCACACACTGTCAGCAAAAGACGATATACATCTATATATGTGTGTGTATGTAGAGGGCTGTTTATGTTGACAGTCTGTCTGGCCATACATTGATGTTGTGGTCAGTCAAGGGAAACATCCTAGACAAGACCGCCGCCCCGCCTCGAGATCAGAGACTTTCAGGGGCGGTCGTGTTGCGTCTCACCGCAACAGCCCGATTTTCCAAGGCCCTGATCTCGGCAGGCCGCATGACTTTGTGTCAAAGTTACTCTCTCCACATTTTAAGGTCTTTGGCAGGCCGAGGCTGCCAGCAACTGCTGCTGCAGAGAGGCGGATGCTTTGCTTTCACATCATCCGATCCAGAATGGAGGAGCAAATAAAAGGAAGGAAAACAAAACTGTAAGACATACAAACAGAAAGGAGAGGGAGCTGAGGTCGGCAAATCGAGGAAGGAAATAAAACAAAATAAAAGGAGGATATGAAAGCTTCACAAAGAAACAGACAAACCCAAGGGTCGTCTTTTTTTTTTTTTCTAATTAAAAGTTTCTTGTTTTCATCAGATATACAAGCTGACAATGGCCTGGCAACGACGAGGTCTCGAGTCAGTGAACTGTCATGTTTTACATCTGGTCTCATTTCCGGCTTGATGCAGATTGAGAGAGATGAAGGATCGCGGCGTGGAGTTGCTCGCCTCAGGAAGGAAGCCTTATCAGGCGGATATTGAGCGAGGATGCTCTGTACAGTCATTTGGAAGCAACGAACCCCAGGAAGCAACTTCAGCACTCCTCCTCCTGGGTTACCGTGGTGACAGGCCCTACTAATCCACTGACACACTGACTAGATCACTATCTAGCTCTGGATATAATTAGTTGGGTCTGGTTGGGAAGAGATAAACTGCCTTTATTAAGACTTTGATATGCTAATGAGAAGAGATCGGAGGCATATGTTTGATTCTGTTTAGGAGTCAAGATAAGAGATGAGAGATAGAGGGAGCTTATCAGTGACACTAGGGGGAAAGGAGATTAGTCTCAGAGCATTAGAGGCAATGTAACATAATACAGTGGTTAATGATGTGTAACAAACATGCTTACCCCTGCCTGTGCTTTGTTCAAATGCAAAGAAGTGAAAAAAAAACCGGGATGAATATTGTTAAATCATCATTTGCTCGACGGCGTTGCCGCTGCAAAGATTTCTCCAGTTTATTCTTCATAATTTCATTTGACAATTACACAGACACGCCATTCGTCTTCTGTGGCATGCTAATTGTGTTTACCGGTGGTCACGGAGGCTTGTTTGCCTGGCTCCCGTCAGTCACACGCAGACACATGCTCAGCTCTCTCTGAGGAGGCTCTGTCCTCCTGTCACTGCACAAACAGGCCAGCTGGTGGTTTGAACCTCACTGCAACCCCTGAAAAGAGCCGCCCGCCGGGAGGAGTGCTTGTCATCAAACTACATCTGAAAAAAACACACACACACAGAATAGAAGAGACCCAAAGATTTGAGAGCGCTGTTTGGAACCAGACATGTCCCAAGCAGCGAGCAGCCAACACGTGCTGCTGGGGATGGGCAGGACACAGATCAGAGGTTTTCTGAAATAAATCAAATCCTCATTTGTATTTGCATTTTGTGCCACTGGAAGTAAACTGTCCTTCAGAAGAGGGTGGGAATAAGGCTTAAAAGAATCAATGTATGGAAGAATCGCCTCTCATTTGCTCTCTGTCTCTCGCCCTCTTCATAGTGTTTTGTTGCACAGTCACTCTTCCTGTGACTAATACTTTTTTCCCCTTTAACCTATATTTTACCAGGCGAGACATTAAGTTTCTTATTAACAATGACAGCCTAGCGAGTGCCAGAAGACAGGTGTCTTAGTAGCACTGGGATATTGACTGTCTGTAACTCATTTATCTGAAACCCTGTTGCAACGACCAGCACTCTTGTCCTCCCTCAATCTTTTGGGCTTTTACAGAAGTAATTGAGCCTATCAGCGTTTGATGTGCTTCACCGTTGCACAACCTTCCAATGTGCTGGCTGCCTCATTCCTCCAGAGCTCGGGGTAAGATGAGGTACTTTTCCAGTCCCAGAAATGTAGTACAACTCGTTTGTTTGACAGATAGGTGGGGTCAGAGGTTGACCCCTGAGGACTGCATTCAGATAAACCCCTGACTGACAGCCTGACTGTGTCAGAGGGACAGACGGTGAGCTTGATCCTTACAAGCTGATTTCTTTGTGGAGGCGTGAGCAGAGAATGGTTTCATTCACTTTTGAAAACATATCAACACTTTGTCACAGTTTCTGACACAGTGGAGACCCCTCCATGGCATGGTTTGTGAATATGGTTTTATCCTCCTTTAAAATAGATACTTTATTCCAAGTTAGCATTCATATCTAAAAGCAAGGTGCTCCGAAACGTTGCTCTGTATAATTCAAATTTAAAGAATGAGCAGGGAATGAGTGTGTATGTATGTGTGTGTGTACCTTCTTAGTTTATGTACCCATACTGGTTAAACTCTATTGCTAAAGGTGCAATATGAGGAGTGTGTTCATGCATTGGTGCTTCTTTGTATAAGAGGAGTGTGTTTCCAAAGGGACGGGGTCTTGAGATAAGGGTGGTACTGACAAGCCTTGCGTTCACCAGATAACTGGCTCTGTTTACTGAAGGTCAGTGGGTGTTTATCTGACCAGTCTGAGGTCACTCCGGCTGTGGGAACCATTTCCACCACTGGTTAGTTATTATATGAACCAGAGGTGACACACATTTATAGCAGCAGCAGCGTGTGGAGGCATGCTGGGATACGTGGCACAATGAGAATTAACACTGTTGTACTTTGTGTTGTGCTGCAGCGTTCGCTCATATGGGTGCAGTGTACATGATGCACAGCAGACTGATGCTGACACAAAGCTGGAGCTCAGTGCTCTGATACTATGAACCAGATGTGGGGAGTTCCAGTGTAAATGTGATGTATGAGCTGCTGTGAGAGGTTTTTAAGCAACAGCTTTTTAGTTACGTGTTCATTAGATTCTTCATCCACTGAACACTGAATGATTTGCAGGTGCATTTCTACTGGTGCACATTTAAAGAGCTGAATGTAAAGAACCTTTCTCAATGTGTTAATTTCCTCATGTGACTATTTTCTGCCATGCTTGAAGACGTTTATACTGACGTCCTGGTAAGATTGGACAGTAGAGTCACTGAACTCTGGGGATTCAGAGGTGCCCAAACCAGTCCTGCCAGATGTTGCTTCCAGCGGGTCACTGGTCACCAGATAGAGCAGCGTGGATCCAATTCCACTTCAATCAGAGCCACTGACCCTGCTGGAAAATAATAAGGGGGAGGGAGACATTTCAAAATTAGAGCCCAACAGTCTAAAGTGTGTGTGTGAGTGTGTGTGTGCATCAGCTGGCTGTGTTCCCTCTCTGTCCTGCCTTTGAAGAAAAGTTGTTTCATTTGATATAACTCACTTCATCTCTCTTTTTTCTGCCCCCCTTCCACCCCTCCCCTCTTGGAAAATCCTCTGTATATTAGGGTTGTAAGATGAGGTTTGTGGTGACGGGGGCAATTCCCCCGTGGCTGCAAAATATCACTTTCTCCCTGTTGGGGGGAGGAATTACTGACACGCACCACAAAAACCAAGTGGCCCGGGGGTCTAAGGTTTCAGGGGCCCTCACATTCAAAATCCTCCATTCGAGACGAGCGTATCGTTTACAAAGTCTTCCCTGGGATAGCAGTTTTTATTGGTGAAAATGACTCACTGTTTTTTTGATGATGTAGTCTCATTTTGAAGAGAGAGACGTCTCGATGTCACGTGGCCTCAAAGCCATGTGGAACATTCTGGGTTTTAGTGATAATTAGGGGGTTGCCCACTTAAGTCAAAAAAAAAAAGATCATCACGGTTTTGCAGAAGCAGATTTTTCCCTCCTTCATATCCCCATCAAAGACAGTTCAATTTTTACCCAGATGAATGATTTTTTTTTTCTTTTTTTTTTTTTTGCAATGCCAAGAATATTTCAGTGGAAAGGTTGCGGTGACCTCAGTGGATGATGGATGGCATGGAAAAGGCACTGAGAGGAACACAAGGACAAGGACAGAAAAGTACCCTTAAAAACTCAACTCGTCCATAAAAGCAGTAATTTAGTTTGGACGGGGCTCTGGAGAGAGGTGGACTAAAATAATTATTCTTAAACATACACCTTCTGTCTACATGTATATACAGGCAGTACAAGAAATCATTATTTGGAGATAGATTTGTTACTCTAAACAAACGTGTGCTCTAATTTAGACTAGATTGAGGAAAAATACTTCTACTCTACAGCCACTGTCATTGTTGGTTATGAGTTTTGTACACAGACACTCTGCTACTGTACCACATGAAGCCACTCACTCTTTAAATTGCAAGTGACCGGCACACACTTCTATGGCTGCTGGGATTAAGTGCTGCAGAGCCAGACGCTGCAGGAACGCTCACACACCGAGTCCCATTTCCACTCACATTTGCAAAGCCACCGACACATTGTGCTCATGTTAAAAGTGCAGTGAATGAAGGCAGTGAGGCGTCTCAGCAGACAGAGACCCTGCATGACACTACTAGAATACTTTAAAAGTCTAGTCTTACAAGCTATTAGTTATTAGTTAGAAAAAAAAACCTGAAGTTTCTATCCAGAGAAATAAAGTTTCTTTGGAAATGTAAGTTCAAACTGAAGAGAAACAGGTTCATTTCAGGGTCGCCACCAGAAGGTCATAACACAACCACGATTATTATTTGTTTCTTATCAAGATGGGAAGATTAATTCCACTATTTAATTATATAAGTTAAATATGTAGCTCAAGCCAGTAGCTTAGGACAAACACTGGAAAGAGGGGGAAACAGCTGGCCTGGCTCTGCCCAAAATCAACAAGGTTCACTGCTCACTCATTAAACTTTGCATCTTGTTTGTTTAATCTGAGCAAAAGCTAAAGTGTAAAAAGGTCAGGTCGTGGTTTTAGAGGGGTTATGTGCCAGAATATTCCTTGGCAGGGCACAGTAGCTTCCTGGAGTCCAGGGCAAAACCACCCAAAACACTACGACGTGTTATTTTACATTTTACACTTTGCTTATTGTTGGGATCAGGATTTATTGAGCTTCAGAGCAGGTGCTGGTAGATGGAAACTGTTTCATTTAGACACAGCCAGGATAGCTGTCTCACCTTTCGTTGTGCTAAGCTGAGCTTTTCAATGTTTGGCTCTAGCTCCATATTTAATTTACAGTACAGATATGAGAGTAAAATAGATTTTCTCACCTGACTCTCACCACCTGTAGTATAAATGAATGAACTGTAGGTATTAGAAAAGTATGAAGGCAGAGAACAACTGAGAACAAGGACCATTATCTGCTCCACCAGAATCTAATCTGCATTTTACTCTGAGCTGTGTTTCACTGCACTTTTGTAATTTTAGCTTCACATTTGCTGATTCGATCAGAACGCATGTCGACTGTCAAAAGCTCCTATCAGTTACTATATTTATTTTTCCTCCTTTAAACAAACCGAGAAAGGCCAGGGGTTTAGGGGAACGGTGGTTTTCATCCGGAGAAATCCAAACTGCTCACTGATTTACATGGTTTGGGGTTTGATTCCCTCTGAAACCCCACCCTCCATACTGAAAAGCACTTTGGACTATAGCCTCCAAGAAGTGGCCCAAGTTATATTGTATATTTATATGTCAAATCTACAGCTGCAGCAGAGGGAGCTCAGGGTCTCATTTGAGAATCTATCCATGAATGAAATGAATTGCCGTCTCCACCCAGGAGCATTGCTTGGCTGGCCTTTTGGAGCAGCCACATTATATAGAGGAGGTAAATCAGAAACACACCCTGGGATCTCCCCTGCTGCCTCCAGTCGAGTTCTCATTCTGTGAGCTGTCCAAACCAGACCTCCCTATCTGAATTTGTTTTTACATTCACATTATCCAGAGCCACCACACAAATGAAGAGGTAAAGATTGAGAGAAGATGGAGAGAGGAAGAAGAGAGGGTGATTATTAAGTGGAGGGCAGAGGAGAATGAGAAGAAGGAAAAGAGACAGTGGCACAGAAACAAAGGCAGAGTAAGGCGGAGGATTGTAGATTGCAAGTTTTAAGGCCAGAGCCCAGCTGTGAACCTTTGCTTATTCAGTCACATTATATCATCCAGACAAAGCACCTGATTCTCTCATCATCTCCCTCTGTCTCACAGGCAAAACTAGACCTCTCTCCCTCCATTCCTTCTTCCCTCCGTATCCCACCAGGGTACACGCATGGCTTTGTGATCACTTGTCCAGGGAAAGATGAGGAGGAGGAGGAGGAAAAAGGAGGGGATAAAGAGAAGACAGAGGAAGATGGAATGGTAGCAGGAGATGAATGGGCGAGAAAATATGAAGGGAAGGTGAAAATGGGAGGAGAGGTGGAGACAGAAGAATGAATAGGAGAGGGGTGAGATAAAGGAAGAGTGAGGGAGAATATCAGAAGCCAGCAGTGGATGTTGTGAGCAGAGAGGGAGGGAGGTTGAGTAGCTTTTGTAATGGTACAAGATCAAAGCAGGGTTTTTCAGTATTCAGTATATCGCAGCAGTGTGGATATAAAGCTGCAGTATATTTTCAGGTCATGTTGTACAGCCCTCTGCTCAGAGTACAACAGTCATTATGTTTGCCAGCATTTTAGGTTGCGTGCTTTTTAAGGTGGATTTCCTCAAAACTTTTTCTTTTTCCCAAACTTTGTCTGCACTGCAAATCCCAGAGATCATTTATCAATCAAACAGTGTGAGTGGTGAATGGATATGTTTTCTTAGGTTTAATGTTGACTTGAGTTTTTTTTTTTTTTTTTGTGGGTGGGGCTCTTTTCTTTGTCTGGTGGTTTTACTGCTGATCCATAACCTCAGGCACACAGGTGGATGGAGCCGGACTCAGTCTGGATTAACACCCTGACAGACCCTGGGGCAAACATAACCCACACACTCTCCACTCCAAATTACACATGGCTGCTTCATTATATTTTGCCCAGACAAACCAAGTTTGCAATGTGTCAGAATGATTTATAGTAATTTGACACAACTTTCTGTAGTTTTCCAAAACTAATAATCTTAATTTTGCTCAGTGACTGGCCAGAGCTGAGAAAGGCTCTTTTTTACATTCATGCATCCTATGTTGGGGTGGGTCTGTTTTTAGAATAGTTGCCACTTGTTCTCAGTTTGAAAGAGGACAGAAACAGGACCGATTGCACGTTCCACTTGAAATTCAATCTCCCACCATTCATTCTGGTCTACGCCCATTAACAAGGCCACTGATGAGAATATGAAAACAGCCTCTGATGTGATGTATTATTTGAAGAGTATTTTAGCTGACAACAGAACGCTGTGATTGGCTCTGCTGCTGAAAAGGTCAGTCCTCAAATCAAAGGAGCCATGCAGGACACACCATAATCAGAGAGAGATTATGCTGCACGTTGGCAGGTTTGGTTGATCTGATCGACTCATTTGCTTCTGTCTCTGCAGTGCTGCTTGTAACTGAAGCGGAACGTAGGATTAAAACAACAGCGAGAAACTTTGCTTCAGAGTAGACAAAATCATATCACTCACACCAGCTGGATGTTTCTCACCTCACTGAAGAATTAGATAATGATTTTTTTTTTCTCCTGAAACACCAGTGTACTTTAAACCATGGCCTACTTTAAGAGACAGGTTATTACTAGAGAGCAGACACTTATTAGTTGCCTCTGCATTATTCTTCCTCCAGCCGGCTGCAGACGTGGCTGCATCACCTGCTTGTTATTCACTGCAGGTAGCAGCACTTGACTAGATACTTAACACTCGCTATCACCATCTCTCCTCTGCTCTGGCCGGGAAGATGAGAGTGTTGATAAAGGACTTATTACTTCCCCTCCTTATCTCTTCCTCTGTCCTTTTCCTCCCTAATCCCTCCATCCTTCCACCACTTCCATTTTCCTGTGTTACTCGTTTAACCTGTTTTGGTTGTTGCAAATTTTGATGGTCAGGCTATTCATGTGTGATATTGCTGGTGAATGTGAGCATGTGTGTTCATAGCTTGTGTGTATATCCTGTATGTAGAGTGATGGAGCAAGTCCAAGTGAAGGTACTACACAGTCAAGACAAGTCTAACTCAGGTATTTGAAAGTTTTAAGTTCAAGTCTTCATTCTAAAGCTTTGATGGATAGATTTGATTATTTTCTGTCTTGTTGAGTTTTTATTTTCTTTGCATGACGTCTGTGTCGTAACATTTCAAAGAGAAGCAAAGGGAGATTTTCATGATGCCAGAATGATTTTTCCCCGCAGCAGGCGACCGTGCACATCCATAAACTCACAGTCCTGCTGCACTTTTGCCTCTTTATCCCTCGTCTCCATCTGACGCCCACATTTGAAAATTGAACTGTTTCATGGCTTTTCCTAATGATAAACAAAAAAAAAAAAGGCAGTTTTTGTGTGGAAATGTGTTGGACAGAATGTGCTAACAACTGCTCTGTTAATAGAACAGAGACACTCTCTGCTGGAAAAAGTTGGCTTTATCCACAAGGTCTTGTGTTTTCCGTGATGGATTCTGTTTCTCCACCAAGGTCTTATGTTTGTTAAGGCTTTACTCTGCATATTGATGTTTAAATGTCTCCACAGTGGCTTTGGCAGAATTCCTGGGTTTTAGTGCATTAAACCTGCTGATGCATGTTGTGAATTTTGCACTCTTTTAAATTATTATAAATGTAAGAAAGGTCTGTATTTAGGGGAAAAAAAGGCTTTTTCAAAGCAGTGAAAATAGAACACATGCTCTTACATTCACACTTCCACAGCCATTTTTACATTCACACAAACACACACAGTCATTTTTTTTATAATTTGCTCTCTCTGCAAGGCAAACAATCGATCTACAACAGCGCCAAACCCCTGGGCTCTGCAGGCGGTGTGTGCTGGCCTGCACTGCAGTGCACTCTGGGAGCATGAAGCGAGATTGCTTAGTCTGTGTCTGGTCGGTGCTCTGCATCTCTTGGGGTTTTTTTTTTTTTCAGCTAAATAAGGGAAAAACAAATCAATCAGTGTTTAGCTCAGGGACTGTGTCCAACTGTGCTGACTCTGAGTCAGACGAGTGGTGGCCTGGCAGGTGCATGTTTTTAATTTCTCTCTTCATTACACTGATTGTAACCTTTGGTAAGAGTGGGTTTTTTTATGTAAACTCAAGAGGTTGGTTCCTGTGCAGTTATTTCCTGAGTTTCTTCATAGTGTACTAAATGCATACATTCCCAACATGCCCCAGTGGGAATTGAACCCCTAACATTAGTAGTTTTAGTGCCTTGCTCATCTCCCTGATCCTCAGGAAGGAAAAGAGTTGAAGTCAATTAACAGAAGACATGTGGTCACGCTCTTTGACAGTGGAGAAAGCTGCAGTGCAGCCAAGCCTTTGATCACTGAATTTCAGTGCTGGGCCAAAACTTGATGTACATTAATCAGCATCACATACATAGACTGCATTTCCCTTTAAATGTGCACATTTCCTCTGTGCCTACATCAAACACTCCTCAACATATACAGCATACTTTGATCCTCAATGCCCAAATTTGATGTTTAATTTATGTATGAGTGTCTTCTCTTCACTTTCCTGACTTGTAATTGCCCTGTTTATTGGAGGCTAATGGGTGAGAGGGAGAGTGTTTACTGCATTGTAATTAACATTAGCTTTCAGTGCTTAAGTTTGCCTCCAAAGCAAGAAAAGGTGCATGTTGCTACAGGTGAGGTCTCACATTTTTGCTGCAGTAATTTTAAATTCCTCTTCTATTCACAGCCGTCTTAAGGTGCCTGAATGATTTTAGCACAAATGATTCCATGTTACAATAAACCCATTCAGCTTTATCTGGAGCATTACTGAAAAAATCAGGTGCATTGCTGTTGGAGAGTCTTTGGAAGATAGATTGAGGACGGGGGAGTTTTCTTGACGGCTATCACTGGCGTTCAGTGTCCTCAGCGACTCCACAGTGCAGCCTTTCATCAGTATTTTTGGACTCTGTCTAACCCAGTCTCTGCTCTGTAATATCCAGCCTTTTTATTGGGCCTGTCCCGTTGACTCTGGGTCTAGACGCAGGGCAAATAGACTGGAAAAACGCTCGCTGTCTCGTCCCAGACACATCTCTCTCCATCACTCTCACTCCTCAGAGAGAAGAAAAGTTTTCCTTGCGCCGCTTCCCCTGACCCTTCTTCCTTCTTGTTCACTTCTTTTTCAATTTTCAGAGCCCCCTCACTGAGCCCCCCCAAACCAGGAGGGGTCAGTTACAATGCTGTCCGTCACCCTCATGGGCATTACTTTGACCCTGCCAGTGGACTGAAACTCTTGTCACTCTAAATCCATTAGGGATGGATCATAAATAATGTTGTCAGCCGCTGGGCTCTTGTAACCTGATCATACGGTCTCTCTGCGACACCCCCACCCCCCACACCCTTTTTTTTTTCCTTGGAAGATCTGTGGTAATTAGGGAAGCTAATAGGAGCCCAGCTTAAACAGAGCAGCAGCTTCAGAGAGGAGGGCTGCTGTTAACGCTCCGCTTAAAAAGAAGCAGCGCACTTTTGAAAGTGCAGTGATGAAGGCCCCTGAGATTTTGAGGCATGATATGATCTAAAAAAAAAAAAGATCCAGATCCTCCGCCCCTCCCTGCCGACAGCGTCTCAAATTCTCATCCCAATAAGAAAAGCCGGGGGGAGGAGGAAAGAGGGGAAAAAAAGGTTCTGTCCCTTCACTGATCTTGACAAATCTCTCCTCAGACTGTGTTTTCCTCCAGCGTACAAAGCCAGGCTTCTTTGAATGCACTTGAAGTTGCATGCGTGTGAATTGGCAGGGTTCGCCTCGTCCTTGTAGAGACTAGTGAGCACAAGTGTCCTGAAGCAAAGGCTACATGGGTTATTTTTCTTTTTCTGTCCCACATCAGTGCCAAACAATAGCAACCAGGAATGTAAAGAACAAAATCACAGGGAATTGGAAAGTCCGGACCATTTGTCAACCTGACTCGGGTCAAAAATAGCCCCCTGTGTTTTCTTTTTGCCCTGGCTGAAGTCCTGCAGGTTCACTCAGAAAAAAAAGTGCTTCCCTCTGTTTCCTCTTGTTTTCCTTCATTCATTTCCCTCCCCAGCCGCTGCACTCTGTCTGACAGCAGGTGTCTGTCCCCAGTCCTGCTTGTACAGATGTTTCATCAGCTTTAACTTTGTGTTTGTCCAATTTCTGCTGCACTGTCGGTCATGGATCTTCTACAGCCTAAGTTTGGACACTTGTTGCATGTTCACTGGCTGTTCTCTGGTTACCTCTTGCCTTATTTTTACCTCATGAACACACACACTTGCGCACGGATCCATGCATGTTTCTTTTGTCTGGACTTTGTTTTTGTAGCTGTGTGGGGTGACTAAAATAGTGCAAGGCTAAAGCTACGCATGTGTGTGTGGATGTGTCACACACACATGCGTGGCACATGCAGAAGGGGACCCCTCTTGTTGCCTCATGTCACCGGCCATCAATGGGAAAAAAAACTCGACAGGGAAACCTGTGAGGAAATCCTTAACACAGCATTGGTGGAAGTTTGTGCATGGCTGTGGCTGCGATGCAGGCTCTGTGTGTCTGTCAAGACGGGGCTATTTCCCACTTGGCCTGGGCCGCTTCACAAGTCATTTCTTTTAGAAAAGCAAAAGGAGGAAATCCTGACAGAGCTCAGACTGAGTGAACTCTAACCTCTGTTGTAACAGCTGCGTATTACAGCCTGTTCTAAAAAAAGAGAAAAGAGGAAAAGGAATGAAAACAAAAGAGAAAACTGATGTTAAGTAATGAAGCTATGGTCCAGTGTTGTTCACAGTTTTCTGACTGTCTACAGACCAAGTGGTAAAAATAGATGAATTACTAATAGACATTGTCATTAGTAGCATTAGAAGTAGCAGTAGCAGGAGCCAAAGCAGCAGAAGTACAAGTATTCCTTGATTGATGGCCTCAGCTGGAAACCTCTTTGTCATCAAAACACGAAAAACAATCAACACATATGAAGGCGCAATAAATCAGCAGAAAATTAGGAAAGATATGACAAGAGAAAGCAAGCAACAGAAGGCAGATGGCAACAGTGACACACGAGGCAAGCATGAGCGACTCACAGTGTGTCAGTGAGTGAAGGAAGAAAACACATCCAGCAGGGCTGAATGGAACCGCACTCCGGACTCTGACTCAGCTGCAGTCACCTGTGATTCACGGCCGAGTCACAGACCCCTGGTCCCAGATGTTTAGCACATCCACACTACATTTACAGTAAATGTCAGGGCTGATGGGTACAAGCAGCCAAGCTAACCGCACCGTTATTTAACCCCTGTTTTCACACTGTATAGGTCTCACTGTTTGATGCTGCGTAAGATGGAGTGTTACTGGAACTCCCTGTCTGGTAAAGAGGTTGTATCTGGGGTGAATGGTTGTCTTTGTGCTCTGAGATGGTTCTCTTGTGTTAGGTGATGACGAGTTACCATAAAGAGGGTGATCACATTTCCTTTTGTGTGGCTGATGACCTGCTGTCCATTTGGAAAGAATCCAGATTTAGTCTCATGCATTAGGAGTTGTATGATGACTTGTTTTTTTTTTTTTAGACCATTGTTTCTTTGCAGTTCCAGTTTTTCTTTACAATCTCATATGAAAAAAAAACTTTCAATTTCCTTTAATCCACTGTTCAAACACAGGTTAATCAAATGAAATAAGATATGTATATATATCATCATCATGAGTCTTGAACTTGCTGCTAATTCTGCTTCTACCGTGCATGATAACATCAGACCTGTGAATGATTCTGTTCAGGAATATGAAGGACTCATGTTTGACTGAGCTGCTGGATCCACAGTAAACACCATGGGTGATTAAGGGGACTGTCACTGAAATGGAGCAATTAATGATCAAGACCAGTTTTACTGGTCTGCAGGTCCCTCTGCTGGTGCCAGCACAGAACTAACAACCCAGTACTGACTATTACTTGTGCATCAGCTTTGTTTGTATATGAGTAGTATTCTCTTTTAAGACATTGGATGTCTATAACAAATTATAATGAGAATTATTAATGAAAACGTATTTATTTTATTATATATTAGAATATAACCGAACTGTGTGCACACGCTGACACGCTGAAGTGAAGCCAGTCGACCACTTTGACCATGCTTAGGGTTAGGGTTAGCACCATTAGACAGCCAATGGGGTTCACTCAGTCCCTTACCCAAGAAGGTCATGACCCCAGTATCCCCCTGATTCTTTCATACTCAGCACAGACACTTCTTGTTGTCTCAGGAGTTCACTTATATGCCGTCGCACTAATTAAGTGATGACTGTCGATGGGTGTGAGGAGGGCGTAGAGGTCGTGGCTGTCTGTGTGCTGCACACAGACTCTCTCACACTGGGAAACAAACAGTGGGGGTGAGATGAGCCAGGCCATGCTCCTATGAAGCCACGAGCTGAATTAATTATATCGTCACTTGTATGGAGAGAATCATTAATTCACCTTATTCTGTGGAAGAGAGCATATGGAAGAAATAAACTTGTTGAAAAATAATGATATTTCTAAATTTAAATGAATGTGTTTGAGGCTTTATTGTGTTAATTTCAGGCCTTAAATGTACCAGGTGTGGTCATAAAATTGGAATAACTGTGAGCTGAAGGAAACTTTTTTTTTTTTTTTGGAAAATAATGGTGGTTTAAAACTGCCATATGACTTTTAAGCGACTTCATGATGCAATTTATTTCCCCTGCATTACCAAAATCATTAAGTATGCTTAACAGTTGTTGTCTAAAATGAGGGCCACATGTTTTGTTGTAGGAAAGCAAACATGTCTAAACTCTTTCTGCCCTTCGCTGTCATTTTTCACATGGCAGTTCAAATTCATCAAGTTGGCAAATAATGTGAGATAATTTAAGTAGAAGGGTCACGACACTGAGTTAGTTCAGCACTTACTACACTTACAGAGGCCCCCATGCCCCCTGATGAGACACTGAACTGTTTTCACAGACTGAGCAGTGCTCCTGATATTGATAATGTCTTGATAATGGAGTTACACTTTAATTTGCATTGCATTTGAAGGACTTTAATGGGACATTTCATGCATTCGGACTGTTAGTACTTACTAATATGTTCCTTCAAGGTCTGGACAAGGGGAATCTGGTTTCTAGGTTATGGCTGCAGAGAACACAGGGAAATATGCCTCATTACTAACCAAAGAGCCAAAGCCTCGCTGCTTTTGAAGTGGTCGCCTGCTCTGGCTTTCACTCTCAAACAGTGATTCACAGATGATCGTTGAATGACTCATTAAGTTCATTCGTACCGACCCCCGACTGCTTTTCAACAGCCAGCAGCTCCACGATTCTGCTGCTGGGTGAAGCAGCTGAGGGTTAGTGTGGTGGAGCCCTCTGCTGGTGGCAGAGCAGAAGACACAAGACTCAGCTTGAACGAACAAGTAGTGAAGCTGAGTGGAGTTTGTTTCTGTGTCTGTCAGGGCACACAGAAACAAACACCTGTCTTCATCCTGCCTCACCCTTTCCTTAGTATTACATTTCACCTCTCACCTTCAAACCAGCTCGTAAACACTTTATTTCATGGAAGGAAGAGTTCTGCATATTTTTGTAGACTGACACATGATCATTGTGAATTCTGTGTCATCAGAATAACATGGCTTGATTAAGAGGAACTGCTTCATTAGATTTGTTAAGAATCCCTTTAACATGTGGCATTAGGTAGTTATTAAAAGTCAGTGTTTTCAGCTTTGTCATACTCACAGCTATTGAATTATCACTTGGTTTGTATATAACAAAACTTTTACCCAAACTTCCCACACACAGACTGTACTCACCTTACCTGTGGGGAGTTTTCCTGCAGTTGTTCTTTAACTAGAACTGAGATGATGTCATAAAACTTTTGACCTTTTCTCAACTCTATCAGGTAGAACTGGAGTAAGTTACACCAGAAACCTTTCTTGCAGGTGGAGCAAGAAAAAACAAGAACTGAAGAGGACAGAGTGATTGATTCCACTGTCTTTACAACTTCTATCCATCCAAGCACTTGAACCCCTCTGCTATTCAAGCACCATCATGTATTATTATTGAAGATAAAGACTTATTATTCTCAGAGTCAATAATGTACAAAACAATCAGCTGTCTGACCGGTTCACTAAGTGGCCGGGCGTAGTGTCGCTGTCCTGTCCTCGTCCTCGGAGAGGTTTGTTTATAAAAACCGGACCAGGATCCTGGCAGTCTGGCCAGCACCCAATCAAAAACCCATTAATCCAGCCATCTACATTAATTTGTTTCTCAACAAGCAGATGGCAGTCTTGATTGAAAGCAAACAGACATGTGTACTGCATATAAATGCGCTTATAAATGGGCTTTGTACACAAATAACAAAGGCCGGATTCATCCGCGGGGGCCTGATACCTGATCAAGATTTTAGCAGTCTGTGGACTGTTAATAC
This sequence comes from Toxotes lorentzi, assembly GCA_037833715.1. Lineage (NCBI taxonomy): Eukaryota > Metazoa > Chordata > Actinopteri > Toxotidae > Toxotes > Toxotes lorentzi. Next base: position 13,414,988 of record JBBMJY010000015.1, on the reverse strand, counting down.
CTTTGTGGGTTTAGAACACCATGTTTATCGTAAGCTTAAGGCTGTAAATATGAGTATTTGTATACAATACTCAGCAACCTTTTGACCGCCCATCTGCACAGGCCTCATAACAATCCCCTTTTTATTCTTATTTCTGTTTCCCTTGTCATTTGCATTTCACAAAAATGATTTGCTGTTTCACTGCAAATAAAATCCATTTCATCAGCATGACTGTCCAGCGAGAGACAAAGCTTACACTGGAAAAAGCAACAGTTGCTGTGAGTGAAAGTGCTTCCAAATCAGGCCTGACTGGAGCCCGGACTGCACTGTCAACCAAACACAACTAGTCAAACTCAGCTGACTCATCTTGATTTAATGAACAGTGTGACTAATCTGAGCGGGCCAGTGGTGAGTCACAGCGACGCAGATCGTGTCCCCGTGATTTGGTTTTTGCTGGAATCAGTTTGGAGAATAATTCGAACCCTCTGGACGAACGACTTGACAGGATCGTGGCAGTCTAGTCGTCGTCATGATAAGGATCTGTTTGTGAGCATCTGTAACCATATATTTCTGGCAGAGCTTCTCCCTGCAGCAGGGCCAGCTAATGACACAGTAGTCTGTTTGCCTTTCCTGATTTATTTGTGTGTTTTGGAGTGGGCGGAGCCTACGGTGGTCTGAAGGAATGATTACAGAGCCCTGCGGCATCCCGGAATAGACGGGTGTCAGCCGGAAGCCCCAGGATGCTTGTTAAGGCCTCGATCCACCGCCTCCGTGCAGGAAAAGTTTGCCCGCTGTTCAACACAAGGCCTCATTTAGGTCTATCACCACCACAGTGAGGTGATGCAGTGTGTTGTATGGTGATATAATCCGGTGGAGGGAGCCCATCTTGTGAGCTAGCAGCTAAACAGCCAATCAACACTCTCATGCTCTCGGGCTCCCGTGAGAGTCTGAATGTCACACAAATATCTGCTGGGTATTTATAGTACCTGGATACAGCCACGTCTGTATTTTCATGCATTGTCTCAACAGATCAGGACCGACCCGGACTGGATATGAGTGTTTGTTCTTTGTTTCCCCCCCCCCTTTTTTTTTTTTGAATAGAGATCTTTGTGAAGCACAGAGCTGGTGTGAGAGGGAGGTGAAAGGCGTGTAGAGAGTTCATGAACATGTTTCTGAGATTGTGTGTGGCTGTGTGTGTGTGTGTGTGTGTGTGTGTGTGTGTGTGTGTGTGTGTGTGCGTGTCCTTTGCCAGCATGATGGTGGCAGTGTCTGGATCACAGGCCACAGAGCCAGCGAGCCAGACGCTGCCTCACATGCTGTGGTTTCCATGGTAAGGTGAGATACTGCTTGTGTCTGTGTGTGCAAAAGTCTCGTAAACCTTGATGTGAGGACGCATTGTGTGTGTGTGTGTGTGTGTGTGTGTGTGTGTGTGTGTGTGTGTGTGTGTGAGACAGAGAGAGACTACTTCAGCATCTGTTGCAGTCTGCATGTCTGTAATTTAAGGGCAGAGATGATGGCTTTAACACACCACCTTGGTTTAGTTTATTTATGGGATTTCTAGTATTTTTATCTTAGAAATAAAAAATACTGTAGACTGGAGAACGTTAAACAGCACTGATAATATAAAATGATATTATTAAAAATGTGCCTGTCCGTCTTGCAAATGTTTCATCTTGTCCAAAAAATTGTGAAAAACCTGAAACTTTATGAGTTTACTCTACAAACTTGCAGAGGCGTTCTGAGATTAGCCCTCTGACGTCTGTACAGTCGATGCTGTACGAACTCACAGGCTACGAAAACAGACTGCACCATCAGTCTGCACAAGAGCTGTTGATTTTGTCCCCCGTCTTTCACAGCCCTGTACTCTAACTCCCCGATGTTTTCACAATGACACAATGTCAAAGTTAGAAAAACATTTCTCATGCTCTCTTCCATGATTTATTTTTGTATTTTACTACTTAAATTTTCTTTTCACCACCTTACCTTTATGTTTTATAGCTGTGTAAACTAAATGACCTGTTGGGCTGCTGTAAATCTGCTCCTCTGTCTTCGGGTTTGGAGTCAAGGCTGCTGGCAGAGAGAGGAAGTGTGTTTATGTTTGAGGAGGTGTGTTCGGAGGTTGTATAAAATTAGTGCGACTTCCTCTCAGTATAGAACCGAGAGTACGAATCTCGTCCCATCACGATTACATTGCACTTGGTGTTTTATGGTTAATAGCTGTGATTTGGGTGCATCCTTCATGTGCCAGGCTGAATGGTATGGGATGTTTTAGCATTTATCTTGGCAAAAAATAATGGAAAGCTCCTGCGTCTAACAGTTCTCCTGTGTGCTACCTTAAAATTTTGCTGCTTTGGCAAATGATTGTCTGCAATTGGCGCTCGTGACCGCAGACAGTTTATCAAACTGGTCACACTCATCTGTCTGTCTTTTATTCCTGTCTGCCTGCTGCCGTGTGTCTCAAAATTGAGTTTGTGCTCATCTGTCTTTTAGCTGTTTTGGAGCTGTCATTTCTTGTCCTTTTTTTCTGACCATCCTCTCCTCTCCTCCCCTCCCGTCTTCACTCTTTGGCCTTCAGTCCCTGCTGTGTTACGGGAGATCAGTGATGACTGACGTGTGCGAGCGCATCCAACATGGATTGTGTGTCCAGAAGTTCTCCCAGCCATGCAATTATGTCGTTTTCTTCTCAGGATTTCCCCTGAAACGACAAAGTGGCTTGGCAGAATGTGGCATGAGAAGACGATGACTGAGTGCTGCAGTTTTTAGCAGCATGCGCTTCTCTTCTGCTATCTGCTGATTGCAGTGAAGTCATTTGGTCAGTACCATCCTGGAAGCGTAGAAGGTGGTGGTTTGAATCTTACAGAGAAGCTTAAGAAATACATAACATCCCCTTTCGTCTTGCGCTGCAGCTGCTCGAGTACTCATGAGCAAGGTCCAGCTTCTTGGCTGAGGCTGCTGAATGACCTTATCAGTGGTATAAATGTATGCAGATGGGTAAATACAAAGCAGGACCTTGAAAGCAACATGCTTGGCTAATCAGTTTTCCTTGGAAAAAATGAAGCAAAACAAACAGTGATGCGTACATAATAAGCTCTCGGGAAATATTGAGTAAGTCTTTGGCTGAGGAGTCAAAGGGGTTTATTCTTAGACAAAAAAATAGAGAGTGAATTGGCGTCTTTTCATAATCCCCTTTTTGTAGTCTCACATGCATAAACCTGAACAATCACATCCATTCTTTCTTCTATTTTCTCTCTGCCGTAGCATTTGATTAGTGTTTTATCACTCTGTGTAAAGCCGTTTTATCTTTCTTGTAAATACAACTGGACAGACCTTTTTCTCAGCCCTGAATCCTCTCAGTGAGCACAACCACACTTGGCTGTGACTGACAGTTGGCGTGGCAATAAAGATGCTCCCCGCTCATCCCATTCATAGCCTCCGGATTTCAGTTCATTTCTGCCCCTTATAATTGTTGTGGAGAACGCTGTCATGTAAATGAAGTTACTATTTTTCATCCTGTCTCACCAGTGCCAGGCCACACGGAAACTTCACGTCTCCGATTTGTATATTACTGGCGTAAACTCCCCCACTTGGGTGTTTGCGAGATTGGAATGAAGCCATGCTGGAAAGCTGCCTGCTGCTATTACCTCTGGATTAGGTGGGTTTGGAGGAGGCCTCTCTATTCCGCTCCCAGGACAAGATAATGATGGTTTCGGGGGGAATAGAGATGTGTCAGACTCATCTCAGGGAACAGCGAAAAGGTTTACATCGTAGAAATAGCTTCCAGGTGCTTTGGTAGTTGGACACTGAGAGAGGCCATCTGCCTCAGAGGATTTGGTCAGAAATCTTATGGTTATCTTTCATTTGGACGTGTCCCTCAATAGAACTATCCAGAGCTGCAGATGCTCACTGTGGGAGATTTCAAGGATTAGGACATTATTCTCTTTTAATGACCCCCGAAAAACGGATTCACGCTTTTGCTTCCTTTAGAATTTGCTATCGAGTCCACAGCTGTCTGGTTGCACTAGATTTACTTACAGATAAGGCCAACTAAGTTCAGAACTCTTTAACCCTTTTACCACAGTTCTCCTTCACTGGCTCACAGGGTTACATAAGGCCTTGAGCAGCTTAATATTAGCGATTTAGCTCTCCAGCATAGAAGTTCAGGTCTTCTCCACTCGGGAGTGTTTATTGCTTCATTTAGATGTCTGACCTTCTCTCAGAGAGCACATACACTGAGAATGGACCTTTAAATGAAGTAGAGAACATCTTGTGTCCAGGAGTTAAACTTAAGAAATAAGAAGAATCTTTAACGAGCTAATTGAATTTTCTCGCATTACTATTTGAAGTATTTTACGTCTTAATACATGTCAAAAGGGGATCATTAACTTCATTATGAAGGAATATGCAAATATATTGCAGCCAGGTATTGTATGCCCAGATACACTCTTCTGTGACCACCTGTCAGTTGAACAGCACAGCCAGTACGGACTTTCTGTTGAGTTTGACTTCCTCTTTCTTTTTTTTTTCTAACACACTCCATTAACTAACTTGACAGCGACACCACCATCTCATCCTGGCTGTTTCCACCCCTCCATCACTCCTGGTTTGTCATGGACCAGAGACAGAGATGCAGAGGAATCATGGAGGAAGCTCCATCACATCACAGTGCTATCGATTCCATCGGCTCATCGCTCGTTTAGTTAATGTGGCTTTATGTTGTGTTTAATTACATTTAAGACCCAGGCGGGAGCAGCACCGGAGCCAAGCTGTGGTTTTCGAGCCAGTGCAGCCATAGAGGAGACGTCTCCCCTGCTAGCCTGTTTCAAACAGCATTACACAGCTAAATGTCCTCCAAGTGATTGTATATATGCTCAAGCCCCTTGAATGCAATTAAGGCCTTTATTTATTAGACAACACTGGAATGATGCCCTGATTAAAGAGCCCATACATTAGCCATCATTTAGCTGCAGTATAAATACAGAGAACTACAGTCGGTCCTGCATAGTTTAAGTTCCTCTCTGCTCCATCTCCTCTCCCTCCAGCATCTCCTTTTTTTCTGCTTTTGCCCGGCTCCCCCAGGAGGCCGCGCTGCGCCACTGCAGCCTCTGCCAATAATACCTGCGTAGCTGTAGTCACTGCATTGTGATCAGGACTGTTGAAGACAGTTTATCTGCTCCGGGGTAAGAGCTGGCTGTTTGTTAGCGGCTTTTGGGATCCCTGACAATGAGGGGACAGATCTTCAGCACAGGTAGAGAGGAAGAGGAGAGAGACAGAGGAGAAAGATACTTCATGTGCCTTCAATAAGGATAACATCACCAGAGAGACTGGACTTCTGCTGATTGATGCTGGCTGCTGAAAGAAAGAAAGAGGAAGGAGGGTGGGCGAGGGGAGGAGGGAGGGGGGGGGCTCAAAATGTGTGTTGTGTGCGTATGAGCAGCTGGGGAATTTGTGGATTACATGTGCATGTATGTGTGTTGGCGTGTGTGTTGTCTTATCCAGCCTGTGTGTCTGTGATGTCAGTAGTCTCAGTCAGCACCACTGAAGGTGGCGTTGTTGCTGATGTTTCTGCCTCTGTCGCTGTGCTGGCTTCAGCTTCCCAAAGCGATTGGGATTCAGAGAGGAGAGGCTAACGAGCGCAGGAGGCTGACAGACTCAACTCTGAGTGCCACTGAGGAGTCGAGAAGTGAGTGGATCAGCGAGCCGGCGCTCACGCAGAGGCAGGAGACGGGCTTCTTGAAAAATGTTTCTTTGATGTGTGTGCTGTGTCAGAGAGCTCAGAGAGGAGAGGAGAGGAGAGGAGAGGAGAGGAGAGGAGAGGAGAGGAGAGGAGAGGAGAGGAGAGGAGAGGAAGGGAGGAGAGCCTGAGGGAGGAGGCGTGACAGGTGACAGAGGTCCCAGGTCAGGTTGGATCCCAGGACATCACAGTGAGAGCTTCAAGCTTTCAGCATGTTTCATTCTGACCTTTTTCTAACTTAACTTAAAGTTGGATTGAGAAATAGGAAGACGTGCAGTTATTCTGAGTCTTCATTCCTTTTGTTTTTTTGCCTCCTCTCATCTTTGCCTCACTTCGTCTGAGCTCTGTTGTAATTTATTTTTCCCTTGCGATGTTTCCCACTGATCTGCTGACAGAGGAGCTCTGAAAGTGTCCAAACCTAGATTTGGAGCAGCTTTTATTGAGCAATAAGTTGATGTTTTCTAGCATAGATGGAAACTATTTATATCCCCATTTTTAATTTTGCACATTAAAAACCAGAGTGGAAAAAAGTTTTTACACTTTTTTGAGGTACAAAAGTGGGTGTATTGATAAAAAACAACCTGCATCAAAGGGAAATGAATCCTGACGTGAAGCTGTGATCCACTGAAGAAACAGATCACTGAGCAGGTGAAAGCATCAGATCTGCAGAGAGATTAGCGCCACAGCTGTCAGTCTTGATGAACCAACCAACTCCTAATAATCATGTAACAGTACTGGATAGAAGAGTGTATTCATTATCATTTTCTTCTCCTGATTTTCTAGAAATTTTGTTAAAATTTGAGAAAAATTTATATGAAAACGTGACTTTTGCTGACAGGAGAGCTGAGACATACACTGTCTCTCTGTTCCTGTTTCTCTGCAGAAGCTTTAATCCTTTGCCCTTGCTCCCTCTTAAGGGTAAGGGAGGAGAGAAAGACGGAGATGCATGGCGGTGGGAGGTGGCTCACAGACAGTGTAACAGATCAGACCTTCCTCCTCCTCCTCTTCGTCTCAGGCCTGTGTGTAACTCATCTGTCCAGCAGCTTGTGTTCAAACCTTGGGGACTTTGCTGCAGCCTGATATGAGCAGCACATACACTCTTCACCTCTCTCTGTCACACACACCTTCTCTCATTCTCCATCCTCCGGCTCTCCTGTTTGTTTACTTGCCCCCCGGTGGGATGTGGTTAGGCATTTGCGGCTCGTGTTGTTGTGTCCATCTGTGTAAGCGAGCGCCTGTGTGCGTTCAGTTGTGTGCATATGCGTCTGTGTTTTTGCAGGCAGGTTTAAGTGGATGTGTATTTGGTTTTGTGTGTGTTTCCCCTATGACGGCTCTCATTTTTTCGGGTTTGCGCTTTACGACTTCTCATCATGGAGAAAGTCACTGAAGGAAACCACAACAGATACAAACTTCTGAGAGGCGGTGCCTTTATAGGCGCAAACGTCCCACTTCCAAGAAGAAACAGAAAAAAGCGGGAGAGAAATGCTTTTAATTGAGAGTGGTGTGTGAGGTAAATGAGGGGAAAAACGGATTATTTCATCATGAGAAAGTTTTATGAGGGAATTCCTTGGGAATGGTGCGAGGCTTTTTCTATTTACAGAAACTTCTTCTGCAGAAAATCCAGAGACAAAAGATGTTGGAGTTCTGTCACGTAGTTTAACTGACAGGATGCACAGGACAGAAACACCACGAGGAAAAACTACTTTATATCACTTTAATCTCAGCCCTACACCTGAATTACTTTTTGATATTAAGAGACTCTTTTTAAGTGGTGGACCCCCACCCTCAGGGAAGATTTTACATTTTTTCACCATTTAAAGTTAATCTTGCTCAGACCTATATTGCTTTTTTTTTTTATTGTTCCAGAGATAACAAGAAAAGTTTCAGGCAACAGTACAGTAGTCTGTGTCTTCATATGGGCTGGTACAGAATTTTTTTTTTTTTTTTTTGGGTCTCAGAGTCTCAATTCAAACCTGCTAGGAAGAAAGATGTTCCTCCATGGCTTTCTGTGGAAATCTATATCAAACGCACCCTCCACACAGTGGGAGGCAGCGGAGATCTTTTTTAGTTCGTGTTTTTCGGGTGCTGTCTGGTTCTTAGTCAGAGGGGCCTGGAAGGAAATCTTAGAAAGTTGGAAGGATAGAGAGAGAGAAAAAAAAACAATATGGGTGAAATGATAAAAGTGCTCAGGGTGCCTGAACCAGCATTTCTAGGATGGAGGACAGTAGCTTCTTCGATCTTCAAACTTTTTATACACAAAAAAACCCCTGAGTCTTTCAATATATATCTTCTGTCACAGGGCCAAACACTTGGAGGCAAAATGTGATTCACGTCTTTCGTCTTCAGAGCCCATTGAAACCGCAGCAGCTGTCGAGATCAGTCTGTTGCCTGACGGACAAAGCCTCGCTTATCAGTTGGCTTATGGGCTCTAATGAAAGACAAAGCGGCTGTTAAGAGGTTTAGGTAACAATAAAAAAGATTAGCCAAAATGCTGCTCTTCCGCTTTGACAAACATAGTTGGGAAAGTGAATCCACCTGTTACAGCAAATGTCTTAATCAGAACATGGAAGGGACTGATTTGAAATCATGGAAAGATTCAATTCTAAGATTCTTCTGACTTGTTTCTTCTCTTCTTTTTAGATTTTTATCTGCATTTTTATTTGTATTTGAGTTCCTCAGCGCTCTGTAAAAGAATCTTTGGCCTTTTCATTTCTCTGTCCTTCTCATAAGTAAACAAAGACTTGGACTAAATGTCCAGCAGTCATCTGAAAGATGTGCATTGTCTTTCATAAGAGTGCTGTGGCAGTATTTGCACAGTCGGTGCTTGCCGTTGTATTAACATCTATCTAATATCAAAATGTTTGCAGAGATCATTTACGAATCCCGTGGAGAAAGATCATAAACAGTGTAGATCTCCGTGCAGTCCCAACTGCCAAAGCTTGATGAAATATTTGTGTTTGTGTGGCGGAGATATGCAGGGAGCCCGAGTGTTTGGACAGAGCTCCCTGGTAGGACATCCACCACTTCACTGTGGAGAAAGCTGAGAGGCAGAGAGCAGCGTGCTGCAGTTACCCATCTCTTACATTTCATCCAGCTTTGCTGTTTCTGTACAGATGTTTGATGTCGTACTGTTAAAGTACTTGAATTTAAATATGAGTTTGGAACTTATGGCCAGAGTACTCACCTTCAGATCAAAACTCACACAGACACACAGTGACTGAGTGTGTGTTCTGTCTTTTACAGATTTACACAGACTGGGCCAATCACTACCTGGCCAAGTCTGGCTGTCCGCGCCTCATCAAGGACCTGAGCCAGGACATCACCGATGGAGTCCTGCTGGCACAGATCATCCAGATCATAGGTACGTGTCCATACACACACATCCACACTTGTCTTGAGATTGTCCATCAGCAGGACAGAAACTTTGACTTGAGTTAGTCAGTATATTGTTTTACATTTGATGATTAATGATGCACAGATAAATAAATCCATGTGTGATCGGCAGTATTAAAAAAACGTGTGTCTATGATTTATTCTCTGTGGTAGATGAAGCGACCACCCACTCACACACACACACACACACACACACACACACACACACACACACACACACACACACACACACACACACA
>JBBMJY010000015.1:13387088-13405546 GCA_037833715.1 Toxotes lorentzi | reverse complement strand
TTTATTCTCTGTGGTAGATGAAGCGACCACCCACCCACACACACACACACACACACACACACACACACACACACACACACACACACACAACTCACACACAACTCACACACACTGTGCAGTTTGGTCTTTGTTGTGGTGAGTTGGAGGGAAGCTGTGCTTCAGTCTGATATTTGGGCCAAATCACAGCAGCTCTCTCTTGTTTTGGGTGCTAGGCGAGCTGCTGCAGCAGAGATCTATGACTCTGACACCCTGGGGTGCAGAGGCATGTATCTCCCATTGGAGAGAGTCTTTACTTCTCTCTCTTTCTGTCTGTCCCTCTTTCTTTCTCTCCCCTTTTATGTCTCTGTGTCTCTCTTCTTCTCTGGTGCTGTGCTGCTCTTCGTGTCTCCCTCAAAGCTAAACTTTTTTTAGGCCTCTCTCTCTCTCTCTTTCTCTCTCTCTCTCTGTCTCTCTCTCTCTCTCTCTCTGTCTGTCTCTCTCACCCCTCATGCCTTTTATTTCTCTTAATAATCTTACTTTTTATTTTTCTCTTTCCATATAAATCCTTCTGTGTCCTGCACTTGCTCTTTCTAAGTTACACATTACTGACTCCTTTTTTTCAGTAAAGAGTCGTGTAAAATGCAGTAATCACATTACAGTCTTGGTAATACTTTGACACTGAGGTGTGTCACCCAGAGCTGAATGGGCAGGGGTTGATTTCAGAGTGTGTCTTGTGGACAGAGAGGTCAGAGTTGTGTTAGCTTGGTGTAGCAGCTGGAGGTGGGGGGAGGCAACTACTTTTTGCCAAAAGAGGGAAATGCACCTTGCAGTGACTCCAAAGTTGTCTAAAATACATGTTGGCTGCTAAGCCTGACCCTAACATGAAACCCAACAGCATGCACATGCTAATCTGTTTCTACGGTTCATGTGTACAGTCTGCGTGGGCATAAATCCTGGGCTGCACACAGACTGGCCATATGGACCTCTTGGTGTTGTTGCTGTACAACAGTTGTGGCAACCAAAAGCAAACCTGTCAGGGAGGATGGTGGGGTTCATCCCATTGTCTGTTTCATAGTCAACTTTAGCAAATGTTGTAATTGGTCCCAGGCTTCATCCAGGTAGATTCTCTGCTGTTTGCAAACATTAACCACAGAGGTGACATTTTAGAAAGTTTTATAAATATGTATGTATGAGTATAAATATGATAATATAGTCCATAGGGAGAACATACCCAGAAACAGGTGGTTTTGTTGGAGGGTGTGTGGACCCCGAGGCTTCAGTGTGAGGGCAGGACATCTGGAGCTCTGTGTGCTGTCACTGGGGTTAAGGTAGCTGTTAATGGTCACTAAATACCTCCAGACCATGGGCTGACAGCTTGTTAAACTACAGTGCAACTACTTTTTCACACATTACAGTAATAAGTGAGTAACTTGCCCAACCTTGGCTGTTATACTGTTGTTTTTTTTATCTCTCTGTGTTTCAGACACATTTCTCTCACACATTCTTCTCTTCTTCTTATATCTACTGTCTTTGCTCTCTCTCTCTCTCTCTCTCTCTTTCTTTCTTTGTCTCCATCACTGTTCTGAACTTTTCTTTCTTTTCTCTGTTTATCACACTCACTCACACACACAAACACATTTTCATCTGTTATTTCATGTTCTACCTTTCTCACAGATTCTTTCTCTTCATTTTTCTCCATGTGACTTCCTTACTCCTTGTTCTCTCTAACTTCTCTCTCTCTCTCTCTCTCTCTCTCTCTCTCTCTCTCTCTCTCTCTCTCTCTCTCTGTTGGATTGAAACTTTACCCTCCCTCCTCGCCAGAACAGACAATGAGGCCAAGCAGGCCTGTCAGTAATTCTCTGGCGGCAGCTGACGAATTAGGCAGCTTTGCTTCCCAGACCTCTCCTGCGTCGCTCTGCACCTCAACACACACTCACACGGAGACACACAAACATTCCCTCACTCATACACACACACACGCACACACACACACACACCACCATGCTAACCTCAGCAGAGGTTTCCCTGCTGGATCTGTGCACCTGAACTCAAACGTCATTGGACGTCAGGATGTTAAAGTTCAGTATGGGACGGCAGTAAAAACCTAATTTCTTCATTTCCTCCCTCACGCAGCGAATGAGAAGGTGGAGGATATCAATGGCAGCCCCCGGAGCCAGTCACAAATGGTAAGTGTTTCAACTTTCATTTTCAACTTCATCCATATTTTAATGCATTGTTGCATGAGAACAAATTATGTTTATGACTTTCAACTGCTCAGCTGAAGTTTCACATTTGTAGTTTTCATTTGTAGACTTTTTTTTTAGTGAAGCTAACAGAGCAGCAGTAAAACAAACTTACAGTAAGTTCCTAGATTACAGGGATCACAGGCAGCCAGTGTGGCTGTATAGAGATCATTTTCCACAGTTCAGGTGATGCTCTCTTCCACAGCACAACATCCCGTCATACAAACCTGTTACTTTTCATATTAAGATTAAATACATGTGATAAAATCATAAAACACAATGAATTCTGACTCCTTACAAAGCTGTGTCTACTTTAGGGCGACTGTCAGTGAGTTGTTGGTAGCTCAGCTTCTCAGACGGTTTCCTTCACATTTACAGTTTTATGTCCGAAGCTGTCAAATTATCCAATATTTCACACAAAAAGCAAAGGTTAGAGAAAAGTCCAAAATATGAGTGCAGATGCGAAGCAGAATGTTTATTTTATCTTCTTCTTTTCAAGCCCAGTAATCATCCCTGACCCCTCAGATTTATCTTGTGGCCCTTTGGAAAGGAACAACTTGACAAAACTACCCAATAATATGTAAAGTAGTTAAAATTAGCTACATCTCAAGCAGCTTTTACTTTGGATATTTCCAGTATGTTTTGCTGATCATACTTCTTCTTGTACTTTTCCTTAAGTAGGATTTTAAAATGGAGGGCATATGTGAAATCAGTATTTTTACATATTACATCCACCACCTGCCTCTCATGGGAACGGCAGCCTTATCGAATACTTCTGAGTGACTTCATTTTGAGCGGTAACGGTCAGAGAAGGCGTACTCTCGTCAGCAGGGGCTAAGTTTGAGAACAGGCAAAGACTGACCCCCTGTAGTGTGTTTATAAAGTCACATCTCAGCCAGATGAAACTGATCATCCACCAAAAGTTTTAACTGGCACTTAATGCTTTCAGTGTAAAGTTCAGAGCCTGACTTCAGGCAGCCAATAGCAGCAGTTCTGATTAAAGCCATTCACAAACCATAACCGTCTTTACTACTCAAGTCGGTGATGATTGGAGTAACCACACTGCCACTTGACCAAAAAATGCAGTAGAGCCTTGAAAACTTCAAACCCTAACATATTTGATTTACTGTGCCTTTTTCAATAATCTGTATTTCTGGCTGCCATGTGGCGGAGTGATGCTGGCGGTGTCGTTTTTCCCTCCGTTAATGAGATGACGGGCTGTATAACTGCTGATTGTCGTCACTGTGAAATAATTACCCCTCACTTTAACTGGAGTTGACTAAGTGTTTATGCAGCGTTGGTTTGCCCTGGCATCTGCCCTCCTGCCATTAAAAGTGACTAAAGCTATTTAGCTGCTTTAGCGCGTTTTCTTAGTAAGACACTGTGGGCGAGGAGTGTGTTAGGTCCTGACAGTGTGTGTTTTTTGTGTTTCAGTCTTTGTGCCTCTTTGTCATTAGATGATAGAGCTGTGTTTTTAGTATGTATGATTTGTAGTATTGCATTTTTTTCATTTATTGCACCATTTGGTCACTCTACCATAAACATTTTCCTAACTTCAGACCTCCAACTGGTCAGTTTTAACAGGTGACTCCCAGACGAGGAAAGTTAATGGATTTGATGAAGTCTCTGGGGATATTTGAGGACAATCGAGGTTATCTTTCCAAAAGGATCCCATCACTGGAAATGTACCAGAATATATTTTACAACTGGTTTCACACATCCAGTGCAGTTTTCAGCTGTTTTATTTCTTCCTTCATGCTGAGACCAGCTGTAGTGGAAGCAGACTTTACGCTCTGTTAGGAAAACAACATTAAAGAACCAGGAAGGAAGAAAATGTTAAGGTCATGTGAACTCTGGTATCCCCTAATGTCGCTGTGTGGGTTCAATGCGTGAAAACCAGTTTTGGAAAGATGAACTGCTGCACATTTACTTTCCTTGTTACACAAAGTGATTCTGGTCCTGGCTAGAAACAGCTGAGTCCAGACTCATGTACCGGTCACCAGGGAAGAGCTGCTGCAGCTCTACAAGCATGTGGCTCTATATGCCAGCGACCTCAGTGTGTGTGTGTGTGTGTGTTTGTGTGTGTGTGCTTCGCTCTTTGTCTCAGTCACTTACTAAACCCATTGATCCACCACCTGCTCTGACCACAGAGGGTCCGGCCAGCTTGGGAAAATGAAGTTTGAGGAAGCACGGTTGCTTATAGTGTGGGCGCAAAGGGAAGGAAGCATCTGACACACACAAACACACATAACATCCACAAACATGTAGCCAGTTAGCTGGACCACTGTTTGGAAAAATCAAGGTTTGTAATGTGGCAGGTAAAAGGAGCAGTATGAAGTTGGATACAGGTGCAGAACTCACTGCACTGTAAATAAGTGTAATAAACCATTTAATGCAGTGATATTTTTGACAGCAAACCCCAGATATATGATATATGACAGATATATGATTTTTTTTTTTTTTTATGGATGAATCCAAAAAGGAAACTATTACGAAATCCGTCTGCTGATTGTGAGCTTTGAAGGAAGCAGTCTTATCGGTGACATACTGTACATATTTATCCAAGACATTTGGTGACCATGGTAACAGGTTCAGGGATTTCCCTTAATCAATCAGAAATTGAAAAGCAGTTAAAAATGATTTAAGTGAAATGTAGTGATGACACATTAAAAAAAAAAAAGGTTTCTGGTTGTAATTATTCAGAAAACCAGGTTGAGTTGCAGTCTCGACTAATAATGCTCATAATCAGTTATGTCTTCGTGAACTCTCTGTGACACCAGAGAGGATGAATGAGCACATGAGGCACTGTAAACTGGAGCATGGCTTACTGTCAGTCAGCGCTGTAGATACAGAATGACAGTTGCCAAAAACTGTCCAGTCTGGGAATTACCTTTCAGTCCATGTGGCTTTATACATGCAGCTGTTGTTTCATTTGTAAAACGTCGGTGTGAACATGAACAGAACTAAAACACAACAAGGTGTTGTTTTTTTTCCTTTTTCCTGAACTTTCCTGAGAGATCAAGCTGATGACACATGAACATACACTGAACGGCTGTGCAGAAGTGTTTTGTTTGGCTTGTTTATCCCATGACCTTGAACACTGATATCAGTCTGAAACTTGAGTTATTTACTGACAACCTTTCCCCCATCCTTAGAAAAACAAGAGCTAGTTTTTAAGCTTTTGGCTTCGAACTGTCGACACGAGCTGTGAATGTTGGAAACCTGCCACCGGTCACCTAGCATCTGGAGCTAAAACGCCTTGGCCAGAGACATCACAGTAGCAGCAGCTGTCAGTGGAAGGGCAGATGAGTCTGATTTACTTCCTCTGCACAGCTTTTCCCCCATTTGGGACTTGAAATGATGATCCTGTCACAAGCCTGTTCCTCTAACTGGTAGGTCGCTGCTGGTCTGGTGAGTGGACCGAGGCCAACTGAGCAGCTGCTGGAAGCGCAGGAGCAGAGACCAGCACAGCACCAGCATCTGCAAGCCTCTCAGCTAATCTACATACATAATGCGCTCTTTCTCTGTAAAGCCGCGCTCACAATGCGAGAGATCCACAAGTCAGTTGAAGGCGATCATTTCCTGCAGAGCTAATCCAACAGAAAAACATGACCAAAGTGAGTGCAAGAAAGGTTGGCAAGGGTTTTTCATAGACAACTGCTGCCAACAGCCAATGCAAGAACTTCTTCTCACTTCCTTAGTTAACTTATATATATTTAATTATATTTACTTTTTTATATTTATTATTTATATTTATTTCGATACCTGATGAGGTCAGGCTACTTAATCTCTATATTTCCTGGTAGCCCCTCCATGGAAGCCTCTAGAAATGCCTACTGAATAACTATTCCTTATAATTATAAGGCTAAAGGGTATCACCTCTGACTGCCCTGGGGGCTTATGGGATAGCACGTCAGAGAGCAGGTGAATTATGAATTAATAGCCCCTGTTTCCCTCCTCTACTTGCTCCAATTTGCTCTCATCAAGGGCAATATGTAAAAGAGTCTGACCTTTGATCTCCTTACTGTTACAGTGTATAATATAAAAGCCTGCATTTATAGTGTGCAGGTATTCCCTATTCATTCTAAAAGGTCACATTTTGGTCACTTGATTGCTAATGTGAAATTGAATATGGAAATGTCACAGCTTTTAAAATGCCATAACTTTTCTGAGACTTAGACTCAAAATAATGCAATAAAACTGGAATTACCCTTACACTTACTGCCTTTAACTAATAGCTTGTTGATCCTCTCCTAGATCCCCCAAATCCCTGGTCTTTTAATACTGCAGACAGATTTCTTTTTTTTTTTCTTTCCTCCTAAAGTTGGTCTTGAGGATAGAGTGAAAGTGCAGCAAAATGTCAGAGCCCTGCTGTGGCCATATCTGCGTTGTACAGTAGCTTCTTGCAGTAACAGAAGAATAAGCATGTTTCTTCAGTGTTTCCTGTGGGCCAGTGAAAGATCTGCAGTGTAAATGCAGATGGGATTCCTCATATTTGAGGCCTGGCCTTCCCAGTGGTCACCCTGGTTGAAATTGCGAACATGCCCATTTTTGGGTTGGAACGGTTTTGGTTGTGATTTATTTGTGTAGGAACAAATGATTGCTGGGAATTTGTTTATGAAATTGGGGGTGGGGCTTGTCCACAGAGCCGTACCCTTGACCACATATTTGGTCCCGGAAGGAATCGTCTGCAACCACTGTGTAGCTGACGGGAATGAGCAGGGACAGGAGTGTGGTATGAGGGGCTTTCAGCTCAGAAGAGATTTGACCCTGGTTCTGTTTCTTTCCACTTGTGAATGCGTTTCGTCTCACTGTTTTTCAGTTTTGCGATAATAGGTAAGAGTAGCAATGGAGAATGTATTACATGGATGTGACTCAGTGGATGGAGAGTGATGTGAGGCGGCTTTGGAGACAGAAGCTTTGGTTTGTCAGAGGTAGTAGTAGAAGTATGTCCTCTTCCCTCACATCTCTCACTGTCGTCCTCACCCCTTCCAGATTACGTGTATAGTTGCAACAGATGGATTTGACCTTCTTCTAATCTTAGTATTTTGGATAAATAAATGCATTCTGCGGATTAAGGATCTCACACAGTGTTTATGTGAATCCTTCAAATGTCTCACTCACTTCACGGCACGCTCTGCAATCCGTCTCCCATGTAAAACCTCACACCCTCTGACAGTGCAGTTTCTCGTAATTGTACAGACATCTAAAGGAATTAGATGCGCACCCAGGTTTTTAAATTGAGCAGAGGATTTTTTTTTTTCTGCTCAAACACAAGAACGACAGGCGGGGACGGCAGAAGAGGCCCATTCAGCAGAAAATATTAAAGCCTTGCAACACTAATCCTCCTCATTATAGACAGACATCATTAGCAAACCACAGAGCACTTCCCTGCAATATGGATGACTGTGCAGTTTGACTTTCAGGGCGTGTGTGTGTGTGTATGTGTGTATGTGTGCGTATGCAGCTTCTAGCAGCCTCCTTAAAGGATGTCAGGAAAAAACAAACACTTGTCAAAATCTTTGGTGCAAAGATGCAGAGATCTGTCAGCAGAAGGCTGCACAGGTTGGGGTATTAGAGGTTACAACAAATCACTGCTTTAAAGTCAACTCTTCCCTGTTGCTTTTCGTATGTGGTGCTGGATTTTGAAGTGTGTCATGGATCATAATTAATTCGGTCATTTGCAGCCTTGGCTTTCACCCAGTTTGATTTGACAATGTAATTTCTTTGGTGGGTGATTTACACCGAGAGAGTGTTTGTGTGAAATTGTGATACAGTTTGTCAAATGTTGGTGCACTTCATATTTCAAGGTGAACTAGTTTACGTTAAAGTGCGCAGCTTTTAACTTTACAAAAGTGCCCATATACTTTGGTCTTGTTCTAAACTGAATGGTCATGGTGTCACAAACTGATCTGTGTTTGACTGCAGTCACTTAACATACAAAAATAACATGGTCAGTTAAATGAGACTATTCAGTATTTTGGCTTTAGGATCAGGTCTGGACTTGGTGCGCTGCCTTTGAGGCCTAATTTAGTTTGTTGGAGGCTGTGAAGGACCACTAGTCTCATCTGGTCCCCATCTGTTGGCAGCCTGTACACCAGAAAGGCAAGAGGACAAACAGCACGAGCCACTAAGTAATATCATCTTCGCCAGCCTGACGCTTCATCATCAGCACGGCTCGCTATTAATCTCTGCTTCTAATTGGTCATGTTCCTAATTTGAGTCATTGGTCCAGGTCCCTGCAAGGCCAGACCAACCGGCATCTGTGTGACACCATTCCTCATGTCGCTGATTTGATTACACCAGCCCTGGCTGTCGAGCGATTCGCATATTACGAGAGTCGGTTGGTCTAGAAATACACGGACAAATGGATGATGTGAAGTCAGGGCTTGTGAAACATCCCTGATGTCATTGTGCAGAGCCAGCAATTTGAGGAGAGTGCTCTAGAGAGAGCAGAGGCAGATGGCCAGTTTAGACTGCTGAAACCACAGCTATTCGGGGGATAGCAGTCAATCTCTCTTCCTGTTCACAGTCTGGATGCCTCGACGGTAGAGAGGTGAGCCTGTGACCGGGGGGCTCAGAGTTCAGATCCCTTGTTAGGTGTTAAATCTAACAAGTAAAGAAGAATGAGAGGTATCCTCTATCTCTGTCAAAGGCCGAGGCAGCAACATCACACAACTTTAAGCAACTATTCGTGCAAAAAAGCTCTGTCAGTCCCACTTTAGACGCCCTGCCAAGCACCATCGGGTCATAAACAATGAAGCATTTAGAAGTTAATGTAGCTAAAGAAACTTTAACCCTTAATAATTAGCTTTAGTATTTACTGTAACACACTATCAAAGCAGAGTGAATATATGACAAACACACGAAGACGAGCTTTGACATTATGATTAGATCACTGAAGTGGGATCCTGGAGTCATTTCATCAATTGCAAATGTTCTCGGCATGAATCATTTCAAAGCTGGTGTGTATCAGTCTTTGTACTTCATCCACAGATTGAGAAGGAAATCATTCATAGTGCATTGCTGTATGTTGTTTGGGCCAACACGCGTTTGTCTTGTTTTCATCAGTATACAGTCACAGAAGAAGAAATCAATATTTATCAGTGTTAGTGCAGTGGGTGTTGAAAGGAGTGTGTGATAAGTCTGTTATGGACCAAACTAGGATGTCTAGAACCAATACCAAGGACTTGGACCGTGATCCAGCTTTTAATGTATGGCTGCCTCAGCAGCTGTTGTACTAAAAGTCGCTCTCACACTGTGTGAACATTACTCCCTTCAGTCTCTGACTCCTGTGAATCCTCTTTGTGGTCCATCTTCTTTTTCATTGTTCCTCTGCAACCTTTTTTTTTTTTTTTTTTATTAGGAAGCGGTGTGTGTTCTGGAGCACAGGTTGACCCTCTCACATGTCAGCCAGTTTAGCAGCATGAACAGAGCACCCTGGGGCTTGTTACAGGCTCACTTGTAGCTCAATAGGAAGCTTTTAATCACTCATTATAACTGAACGACATCGGCAGATGTTCTGTTAAGGGAGCAAAGAGCTGGCCGGTTAAACTGGCACGGTGAAGGGCTGCTAACCTTTGATCTAACTCGATATGTTTGACTGCGGCACACCAGCTGCAGCCTCTCTTAACCGTTCCAAATGTTCCTTTATTCACTGTAAATGCTAAAAGTTAATCGGTCTTTCTTCTGTTTCCCTCTGTCCTTAGCTGCTCAGGATAGAGAACGCGTGCCATTGTTTCTTTAAACCTGCTTCTTGCCCATTTTTCTTGATTTCTTATCTTCTTTATCCTTTGTTACTCTTCCTCCTATTCCATTGTTCAGTATTTGCTCCAGGACTTGCCAGCTAATTCAATACAAGGACACCTTCGCTCATACTGTTATAGTAGTTTCCTCAGTGAACTCAACCCAACTGGATGACCCCCGCCCCCCGCCCCTCAGCCTCCTATAGCCTGACATTAAAATTTAACTTTACTATTGTTCCTCATTATGTGGGTAAAAAGAGACTTGTAGTTTTCTCTGTCTTAACAAAGCAACAACTGTGTTTTGTTTGTCCAAATCGTCAAAGTTCACGATTTGAGATTTGGTTGTTCAAAGTGAGTTTGTCAGTTTTAATATTTTAATACATCTTTGCCAGTGAGCAGAGGGTTTTCTTACCACTGACTACACACTGTTAAATGAAGTGAATATATGACATCTCAGGTCTCTGCTGAGGACTCACACTGTGATTCAGGCAGATGAGATCAGATTTAAGATAAGAGAAATTATCGGAGCAGGTTAATAATCTGCACGTTCAACTTCTGGGCCTCCTTGCTTTTACTGATAAAGATTAACAGGAATATTTACTGGTCTATTTTAGGTGCTAAATGGTCAAACTGTTGTTTCTGCTAAATGACTGCACAGAGGATCGGCACAGGTAGAATGGAAGAAAAGCAGCAGCATGTTACTGCCGTTACTGTTCAGAAGAGCAAAACATGGGAGGAGGGAATGTAAATGAGCTGCCAAGCCTGATTTATCACCACAGACTGACCACTGCAGCAGAGGAAACTGCATCTGACATTTAACATCTGGGAAAAGCTGGTGTAAAATCTGCAGCGCTGTTTTATCGGACGCCCATGGAGAGTGAGAGCCTATACACAGAGAGGAGAGAGAGAGAGAGATACAGTGAGACGATGAAAACGCTCTGCAATGGCTTTAAAGACTACTGCAGCAAATTATAAAGATGCGTTGTACAGTTAATTTGCAGGAACTCTCTCTGGTATAACACCATAACACAAGACAAAGGAGCAGTGTGACAGTCTGTTAGTTTTCACACAGTTTTACATCCACATCTCCGTTCCCTTAATTTCCCTGACTTCTAATGGCTCATAGCAGGTTCAGTCAGGTATGTTACAATTGAAAATTGAAGCAGCCCATAATACTTTAATAATACTCATCCCATCACCGTTGTTTTGGTTGAGCTGGGCCATGAGTCCGTTCGGCTCATATTTCCTCACGCGTCACACAGCTTTTTATACCTCACAGTCTACACTGTAATAAGATGGCTTTACTGGGTTTTTATCCAGGGTAGTAGGACAAAAAGGTTGAGCCACCAGTCAGCAGCAGGGTGGTGAAGATATTTCTCACCTTGCATCATAGCTGGTCAGCAGGTTATGCAAACAGATGCCTTAAGAGTCAGCAGCTTAACCTCACTGACCCTTTTGGGAGAAAAAGCCTCAGACATGTTTGACAGCCGAATTTGTTACCTGTCAGCAGTGATGCTGTCCATCATGTCGGTGATGTTTGCCCACTCAGAACAGGACTGTAACAGTGTGTACATGAGAGAGAGAGAGACAGACACAAAATGTAGACGAATCATCCGACTCCAGCTGGTGTCAGCTTAAAAGCCGTCAAGAAATACTCAGCATTGTCCTCTCTCCTCTGAAAACATCCTCCGCTCGTTTGTCCTTCTGTGTTACTTACTTTAATGTACTCTGGAGGGGAAGACTGAGAATAAAACCACCACTTCTTCTTTCAGTATCTGTTATATATTTACTTACAAAGCCAACAGAGATGAGACAGATTTGATGTCTAGATGCTTCTCAGTATCTTGCCTTATTGTTTTACAGTTTAGTTTAAAGGAGCCCTCCATTAGCATGAAAATCAGATGGCGTTGCCATTCCATTTCACTTTAATTCAGCCTGATGTTGTATTCATGTTAGCTGGCTTCATGTTGGGACGAGGGCTTATTTTGTTGTGTTTTTCCCTAACCAATCAGCGGTGAGCGATGATCTTTCCTGCTTTGGTGCTAGTGTTTTATTCTACTGTATCTCAGGATAAAATATGTCTAAAGTAAAAAAATAATAACAAAATTGTGAACAGAGATAGGAGGGACTTATGAAATGACAACAAAGGCTTTGCACGAGCATTGCATCATTTCGCAATTATTTTTATACCGTGTCACTAACAGAAGTGATAATAATCTGACTTGAGAGATGAAAAAGGATTTAAAGAGATTAACCCAGAGATTGATGAGGTGACTCGTCTTTGTCATCCATGAAACATCTTTGACTCTCTCTCTCTCTCTCTCTCTCTCTCTTTCTACTACTCACTCACACACATCTTACACACACATGTGGACACACACCCTGCCTGTGCAGCAGATGTGCAAAGCCACATGGAAGCTCTCCAAGTTTTTTGATGCTGTAAACATCTGAAAATGAACCACCATATATAATTGAGACATCCATGGATATAGGCTTGTGTTGCCATGTAGATCCTGTTGATTATACATCATGTGTGTTTATAAGCTGACTGAGTTAGTGCTGTAGTTCCTTTAAGAAACCTTTAAGAATGTCACGGAGAGTAAAATCCTTAAAGAAAATGACTGTTTTATTTACAGGCATATGAGGCATGATGTGATAAAAATCAGCTAAGAGCTTGTTTTGTCTACGAAGCCTCGGCTACTTGAAAGGAATCATTTTAGTTTGGTTTTCTTTCGTTAGAAAAAGTTTTATGGCTGATAGTTTCATAACATTTAGGCTGGTATGAATGCAAACTTTGTTAGCCGGAGCAGGCCGCATAAATCTGGATGTGTGAGGTTCAGCGTGAGGTTCAAACTCGTGGTGTTTCTAAAAATGAGAAAACCTCTTTTTTCACAGATTTTAGAAAAAGACAGATCCTCAGCTATCAGCCATGTGATAGATTTCAGTCAGGGTAACGGATTATGGGTACTGCCACCGTGATTAATACTGCATAAAGCCAATGCCAGATGAGAAAAAGTTTCTTCTCTTTGGATTTTGACATGATGAATGAAGATCCCTGGATTATGAGACCGGATCCTTTAACCCAGCCTCCCCTCTGCCCGTCAGCTGCTCTAAAGTTCTGTCCCATTTGATCTGTTTTGATTCATTTTCTCTCAGCAGCCGTTCGCTTTGGACACATTGAGAGTGATAGGGCAGGGTGAAAGAGGAATCAATGGAGTGTAAGGGATGAGACCGGTGGAAAAGCAAGTGTCAGACCCTCAGTCTGAAGAGAGGGGCTGATGGTAAAATGATACACAGTGAGAGAAGTGTTTTGTTTAGGAGAAGCAAACCTGCATAGTTTCAAATTCTGACCGTGTAGTAAAGTACTTTAAGCTGCTGCGTCCTTCAGGTTTTGACTATCAATCGGAAAAAATATAAAAATAATTACTGGCTTCTATTCTCAAAAACCCTACAACAACAAGCTGCAGAAAGCAGAGGGGTTTGGCTTTGTCTGCATGTAAACGTTAAGAATTCAAAGCAGCTCCGCTCGATGGCAGAGATTCATAAAGTATACTCTGGCTGTAAAAAAAAAAAAATCATCCCAGTCAGGTGTCACCCCAGAGTGAGTGATGAGTTCTGCCTCATTAGGTTTCAAGTGCCAGGAGGAATTAATAGGTACAAAAAGTGTGTATTCATCTTCTCAGTATTCTGGCAGGTGGAAGAAAAAACGCAAATTTTGATACAGAGGTGCGTGAGGCAAAATGAGTTTTAAGCTTCAGCTGGTATCGATTTTGATCTTAAAGCTTAAAATGATGACACAGTGGTTTGTACATGAAGGATTTAGGTTTGATTTATTTGGATTCACCTGACTCATCACTAGACTTGACTTCCAGAGCCAATAAGCTCTACACACATAGAAACACAGCCTCTAATGACTGTCCCTCACACTGCCAGGACAAGACTTAAGTTCTGTTTTCACGCGGTAAAATAAATTAATAAACACTGACAGCATTTGGAAAATAATCATGGGGTTGAATGTGAAACAGATTGGAAAAGAAAAAACTAGAAGTCAATTGGAGTCACTCAGAAAATGGCTCTGTCTGTGAAGCTTGACTCATCTGTGTTTTTGAAACACTGACTTTGGGATTTAAGGTGGTATGTATTTTCCAGTGGATATGTAGCATTTTGGAGTAAAACCCTTCAATTATTGAGCTGTGCTCATGTGCTGTAAAGAGCTAACGCCTGGTTTTCCAGTCCTGTCTTGAAGGAGGTTGTTTTCTGTCCCGTAGGAAGTGGTAATTGAGGTGTTGGTCCATTTGGATTTGACAGCTGCATCTAAGGGATAACACTTTCCAATTCCATTCATCACACATAAGTCACTTGATACCTTTTTGAGAGATCCAGTGCAATGTCTCTCCAATGCAATGAGAGACGTGGGGAAATTAAGCTGCAACCATGCAGATGTAGCTAGTATCTCACCAAGTCTCACTGGAGTGAAAGTAGTGAAAGAATATGCTGCAGAGGAGATACAACTTCAGTGTACAGATTTATCAGAAGTACTCAGTCTGAGTACACCACACTTTAGTCCTTTAATGGAAGAATGAAATCTTTAAAAGATGAAAGTGATTTGAAGCCAATATGGTCTTATCTTGCTGACTATTAAAACCACAACTGGGCAGTCCACAGCTGCTCTGTTTCTTGTGCATTTGTATTGTCATTTGCACATAAGAAACCCAGCAAATTAAGTTAAAATTACAGCTGCAACATGCAAAAACCATGGTAAAAAAACTTTCATCACAGGGATCACTTAGGTTCATTAGCTGTCATCAAGGTGGTTTAGACGTTTGGACTTTTGGTTGCGTGATAACAGATAATCACATCCAACCATACTTTTCTCAAAGCGTAACTAACCAGACGAGTCTCTCCTGTAACTGTAAGAGAGTTTCTGCTTTGATATCAAATTGTTAAGAGTACATAATAAATCTCAAATACCAGCACACAAACCAGTCACCGTGACAATTATAACAGTAAGATAACCTGCTGATCCCAGAGCGGTGCAGTGAAACCGATCACACGATCAAATTAGTGCCTCTGTGTAAAATAGCAGTGGAGTTTGTCAGACTGGAAGAAAGTCTCTCTTTTTATTCCAGCACAATTTGCTAATATGTATTTGCAGACTGGTCAGAAGCAGCAGATGTCAAACCACACGACGTGACACATTAACACTTCTGGTACAGGCGGGAAGTCAAAGGACAAAACAAGGAAGTATTCCAGCACTTCCTTGTTGCTGAAAAACTCAAGTTCAATACAACAGGCTTTTGTTACGTGACAAAAATTCCCAGTCTAGGTGAGAAGGACATCACAGCTTTGTGTTCTCTGCCTGGTCTCTTCAGTCTTGTCCTTTTGCCTCTACCTCTTAAAGTCCTGCTGCTTGAACCAGGGAATGTGGTTTTGTACTCAGCAAGCCTCGTCTCACAGCACAAGCTTCTCTCCACTCGGCTGCCTGTGTCAGTTGGAATGTGATATTTTGATTTGTGATGTGGCTCTGTAAATGAAACATAGTTTAATTGAAACTGATTATCACAGAAATTTAACAGCTCTCCCTCATTATTCTTCCAAGCTTAGTGGCAAGTTTCCTTCCCACAGTGCATGTTGCACATGTGCCCTCCTGTCACTCCTCAAAATGTGCTCCCTTTTTCCTGCTCTAAGTACTTCATGATTGGGTGAAGTGCTCCTCATCAAAATGCCCTTTTCCAAATTGCTTTTAATGGCTCATGTGGATCTGTCTGATGCCAGCCTGCATCGGAAAAATAAATGATGTTGGTTTCTCGAGAAGCTGTTACAGGATGCCGCAAAGCCAAACCACCCACCAAACTAGCAGTTAAACATCGCCAGAACCCTGCGGAACATTAATGCCCCATCCGTCATCAACGCCTTCAATCATTATTCCTCTTTGTTTACGTCATTTTAGAGTTAAGGCCGACTAAAAACAAACAGCGGTTTCGTCTGAAAGCCTCAGAGTTTCTGGTTGGATTGTCATTCGAAGGCTTAGAGAAGGAAGGCACGGCATCCATCTGCGATGCCTGTCCTCCCTTAAAATAGGCAGAGGTCTGTGTCTAACCAAAGAGATTTACTGTGTGTTTATGACTTCGCTCCTTTTTGTCTTTATCAGCCATTAAACCAGCCTTCAAACACACACATGAACATGCTCACCGCCTGTGGAACAGATGCAGAACACTTCAGCAAGGCCGTCCAAGCTTTTTGATGTAAATATTTGAAACTGAACGAGCCTAATTGATTTATCCCTTGATAACAAAAAAAAAAAAAAGACTGTTATCATGCAAATATTGGTGATTACATATCATCTGTGTCTATAGGCTGTTTATTTTGGCAGAAGATTACACTTTTAGAAACCTCACATCCCACATCATCCTGCTGCTCAGTCTAATTAATGCTGTAGTATTGAACATTCACAAGCACTGCTCCGCACATGTGTCTCCACATACAAACATCTGAGAGCGTATGTGTGTGGAGAGAGAATATGGAGGCCCACATGTGAGGAGGGTTTGGTGCCTGCTGTGGGAATGTGTGTGGTGTTGGAGTGAAGTGGGAGGAGGTTGTGTCAGGCAGATGGAGAAGCCCTATATGTAGCTGATACAACCAGTGTAAACATCTCAATTTGTGGAGAGAAAGTGACTGGGAGGAGGGAGGTGCTCGTCTTCAGCGACTGTTTTTGTGGTGCCCTTGAGCAAAGGACTTGAGCCACAGTGCAGCTGTTCCCACGCCAGCAACAGAAAATCTGGGGAAAAAAATGGCTGTTGCAGCCTGTGACTCTGATGTAAAGAGGCAGTTTTGTATTGTGAACTTGTTGAGATGAAGAGCTATGACTGATGTTGTATTTTCAGTAACCTTTGTACCGAGGAGGCCATAGCTCCAGCAACGCTTGTATAAAGAGCAACTGCATCGTGAGTCTAACTTGATTTCAGGGTCTCAGGGTGAAACACATTAAAAAGTGTGTACATGTCTCAGCACACGTATCAGCCTATAAAGCTGACAGTGAGCAGAAATTCAACACTTTCTTGCAAGATCATGGAATTATTGTGATAGACAGTAATACATTAAGGTGATTCTCCATATCTTCCAGCAATTTGCAGCTGAATCAGGTTCTTCTCAGATCAGATACAGCAAACTTCTGAGGGTGAGAAAAAAAGACTGGAGCCCACATATTGATTTGCATTCGTTAGTAGTGTGAACATAAAAAATAAAACATTTATGATCTCAGCCAAAAATTTTGTTATGTTGCAGCTTGTTACGACCACAAAATACTTTATGAAATCACCCACATTCTCTGGCTTTGGCCACTGAATAAAATGACAGTGAAATACACATTATTAAGCAGTTGAGGACAATAGAGCTCAGCTCAGTGGGAGTGAGAGAAGAATCACCAAGTATCCAAACGGGCTGTGTGCAGATATGACTCATTATCCTGGTTCGACAAAGTCTCCCTCTCTCTAATAAAGAGATACAGACACACTGAAAGAGCACGCGTTAAGAGAGAGAGACAGAGAGAGAAAGAGCTCAGGGGAAGTTACAGCTCATAAATCATCACTGCCGCTGGACGTCTGGCTGAGTTGCCCAGCCTGCCCTTTGTGTGGCCCTGGCACACTGCGCTGAAGCCGAGCGCTCCGACCTTTGACCTTGTCATAAAAGATCTCTTGAGGGGCGTTGGCGGCTCGCCACCATGCTAATGAAGCCACCCGTGAGCCGCTGTCAAGGAATGCAAAAATTCCCCCTCATAACTGCAACCTCAGTGACTCTGTGTGAAACTGATACCAGTTTGCAAAGGTGACAGTTGTTGGCTGTGTTGTGTTGTAAAAGGCCTCAAGTGAGTCACACTGACGCACACACACACACTGTGTTTATGTGGAGATATATGTGGAAAGTTCTTTGTGTGTGTGTTTCTTTCTGTCAGCTGTGCTGGTTATTTTGTTTTTGCATCTTGTGTGTGTCTGTGTGTTACTGCCTGTAGGTGTGCGCTGGATTGGATAAGTGTTTCTTCCACTGACTTGTATTGTGTGTACAAATGAGTGAGTGCCCCCCTTGAATGCATGTGTGTGACATGCCCCGGGTTGTGTAGGCGATACACTGCGGTCAGTATGTCACGCAGCCGGGTCCCAGGGGCAAGAGAGGGTCGGGGTAATAACCACACAATGATGTGCTTTATGGGTAATAACACTGATCGTCCCCATCCTCTGAGCCCTCTGCCCCAAGACATTAAGGCTCACTGAATGTTAACTATCGTCACATTCTTGCAGTGTCTGTCCTTTGTGCTGACTGTCTGCCGTCCTCTCAACAGATCGAAAATGTGGACGCCTGCCTCAGTTTCCTGGACGCCAGAGGAGTGAATGTACAAGGGCTCTCAGCAGAAGGTAAGAAGAACTAGACAATTCCCCTGCGGGAAATCGCGAGAGTGGTGCATTGCGCTTTGTTCGCCCATGTGTGAGTCTGTGTG
>JBBMJY010000015.1:13372749-13386988 GCA_037833715.1 Toxotes lorentzi | reverse complement strand
ATCGAGCCGCACGATTTGATGTATCATTTGTTGATGTGCGACAAACGGTGTGGGAGGAGTAGCGAACCGAAAATCGATACGGAAGAAGAAGAAGAAAAAGAAGAACGACAATAACAGTAGTGTGCTTTGCTTTGCAATGCACCACTAATAAACAATATGCAATTCAAGGCCTGATTAAACTCCTAATTGAATCAGTGGAACAGCAGAAGAGGGATCTCCCTGTTGTATTTCTAATTTCTAGACCTGGAAAATTAATTTGGCTCCAGCAGCACCCAACCTTCTGTGGGTAGCTTTCCATTTCTTCACAGAACCAAATGTCTTAAAAAACAAAAAACAACTAGTTAAAGCCTATTTCCAAGACATACTATTATACTTCACAGCAATGGAATTTACCACATTGGTATCATGGCAGGGGTGCACAGTTTCTCCATCTCCAGCTTTCACTATGGCAGTGAAGGCAATCATTAGGGCATCAAAGTGGATTGTGGGAGGATAAAAACTGCAGAGAGGGATTCGCCTCCCGACCATCAGGGTATACAGTACATGGCTTATATGACAGCCATGTCTACAGCAGTGCTTTGTGCTGAATGACTACTTGCCAAATTGAATGATAAGATAAAATTTCTCACAAGGCCGAGGTTAAAATTACAGTCAGGTTCCAAACTATGTGTTATGATTATGTTTTACACTACATTTGGACTCAGCAGGAGAAACTCAAGATTCCCTCAAAGATTGTAAACAAATCCAACTGCTGTCATTTTTTTCACTGCAGGCCAAGAGCTGCTGTAAAGTCTTTCAGGCAAATCTCACCAGATGCCCTATGTGGCACTGTATCGTTTGATGTGCGCCACTTGACACCCATAGCCCACACCTGACCTGCCGTACATTAAGGTGCAGTCAGGTCTTGATTTAAAAGAAATACCTGCATTATCTGCAAATAACTGTCCATGTACTTCACAGTACAGAATTATTCCAGGGTAGATGGGGAGTATGTACACGAAACAAACCCCAAACTAATTCTTTCTGACTGGAGTTTTCTATATGGTCCCGTACAAGCACATCTCAATTATTGTAGCACAAAGTGTCTCCAGGTGTTATTCAGGACCTGTCCCTGCCAAGACCTCATGTTGTTTCTGCTCCCCTTTAAACATTAAAAAGGTGAACGTGCCCTTGACCTCTCCAGCAGCAGAAATAGCCTGACAGCCTGACACACTGACCGACAGCTCTAAATTCTGTGCCCCCCACTGCAGCACTAAAAACAGCAAAGTGACTCACTAGGCCTGGAATTTCAAAGTGGGCCTGTAAATATATGGGCTATTGGGTTACTCTGTCCACTGCTGTTGCTGCTGCATTTCATCGCTCCCTTCGCTCAGTCCATCTTTCTCTCCCTCAGTCTCTGCCTGTGTCAGCCTTATTCTTAAAGCTTACGCAGCGTGTGTGGTGTGTGCTTGTGAGTAGAATTAGATGGCCATGTCTTGCCTCTCAAGTCTTGAATCAGCCCAGGGCTTTCCAGATTCCGTTGGCTGGCATATGCAGTCTTTATTATCTTTTTACAAGGCATGGGAATTAAATAAAGTGGAATGTTTGATGTGCATACAGGAACTAAGAACTTACTTATTGTAATAACCTCTAGTCCCCTTTGCATCTCTCTGGTGGGAGGCTGTAAACCGAAGTTCCGGAAAAACGTATCTTATTGAAGAGTGTTTGTTCCCCCGCAGACGTTTCCGCTGAGGGAGGTTATAGGCTATAATGAAAACAAGTCCAATGCCTTTTTTTTTCATGCAAGAAAAAAAAGTCATGCTACAGAGCAGTATGACTGTA
Source organism: Toxotes lorentzi (assembly GCA_037833715.1). Classification (NCBI taxonomy): domain Eukaryota; kingdom Metazoa; phylum Chordata; class Actinopteri; family Toxotidae; genus Toxotes; species Toxotes lorentzi. The sequence continues at coordinate 13,385,167 of JBBMJY010000015.1, read as the reverse complement.
ACACCCAAGGGGCTTGTGTACTAGAGGACTACAGATGAAAACCCAGATCATCAGAATATGATGAGGGAAGAAGAAACTAACAACCCTCAAAAACAAGTGTTGGCAGATTGTAATGTTAATACGTGTGGCTTTCACTGACTTTACATCCTCTACCACCAGCAGGTGAATACTGTCACTTATCCAGGGAAATATCTCAATATGTGTTCAAAGTCTTGTACAGACGTTCATGGTTCCCAGATGATGAATCTATTAACTTTGTACCTAGCACCATCATCAGGTCACATTTTTAGTTTCTTTAATGCCTTGATTTATGATCAAATACTTGCTAAATTAATAGCAAGTGCTAATCATTATGAACATGCATTTAGCTGCAAGCACTGGTCTGCATAGATATGCCTCCATAGAGCCAGTAGCGTGACTGTAGACTCTTAATCTTGTTATAAACCCAAACTCAACTCACAAATGACCCTTTAACACGAAGATATATCAAAAGCAGCAGAAATTCTATGACTTGAAATGTGATAATTATCCACAGGAAGTTCAGTCTACCGTTTCCAGGCTTAAAAAGCAGGTGTAAAGCCTTTAAACACACATTTCCTGCCGCTGATAATGGGCTACAGTGAGGGGCCCTTACAGCAGGTCATTACGGCTTCTTTCCAGAGCAGGGTCTGTGCAACTGAGACCTTAACAGGCTCTTCTTGGTTGTAGTGCTAGTGGGCAACCCACAGTATGACCGCCTCACCACAATAAAGTTCCTGCTTCTTGTTCTCAGTGGGTGATTTTTTTTTTTTTTTTAATGGTTCTGATTTCATTAGTCCACTTAAACACTCATCTGTGCTGTCAGCAAGAGGTACACACTTGTTCTCAGACCAGAAGGTGAGGCCTAGGGTGAGGCTAAGACAAAACCAGCTTTGGAGTTATAAGGAGACACCCCGACTGGATACGTACTGTCTGGGGATTAAAGCCGAGAATGGTTGATTAATTAGGTAAAGACAGACTATATGGTCCTTAAGTGCTCACACAGCGTTTGCCTTCTACTTTGTATTACCCAGCTGTGCTAAAACCTTTCCTTCACCTCCTCCTAATTGCTCTGTGACTCACAAAATAACTAATCCAAATAAGAAAAAAAAGATTGAATGAAACCATGTCAACCAGCTTAAAGGTCTCCAGAAGCAAAAGCACATTTTCATTGAGCCTGTGCCAAGAAGAAACACTTATCTTCTACACTGCTCCAGAGCGGCGAGAGTCCTCCTGCTTTCAGCGGATGAAAAGGCTGTTTGCTGACAAAAGCATCTAATGGGATCCAGTTATCCCTCTCTCTATCACAACTTCTCCCTAAACTCTAACACACTCTCTCCTACATCGTTTTGAAAGGAAGAGTCAGTAAGGTGCTACTTTGTTCCAAGTGCGAGTGAGAGTGCTTGAGACTTTGACAAGTCAATGACTCTACAGACGATGTGCACTTACAGAGCACTTTATTAGGAACACCTGTACACCTGCTTATTCAAGCAGTTATCCAATCAGCCAATCATGGTGCAGCAGTGCAATGCAGAAAATCAATGCAGACACAAGCAACCCTGTCTCCTAAAAAATCAGTTCATAAACAACTAATTAATACACCAAAATTATGTCTTTTTTATTAGCATAACAAGTGATGTTTATGTTGAACATATTTGTAAAATGAGTTATGTGTTGCAAATTAGCTCATCATTCAACCTTGTCTCCTAGAAATTATGTTTCTATAGAACTTAACAGCAAGGTAGTGTAACCTTGGTGCAAGCCTACACCTTGGTAAAGTTTACAGGACAAAATACTCAGATGGGCTGTTCTGTAGCTGACCCCGACCTTCTCCTCTCCTCCTCATCACTGTAATTTCTAATAATTTTAACAGTTGCCAAAGGGTTCAGTCCACAGCAGCTCTTATGCCGACTGAATCTGCAACATTGTCTCACCCTAAAGCACAGAAAGCACTGCTGTTCAGACGCTCTCTGAGGCCCAGTATAAATTACCGCCTTTGGGTGTTAGAAAATGGAAAACACCCCCATGAGATTAATCTCAGCCTAGCCATGGATGGCTGGGGAGAATGTTTGAGTGTCACCAGATTGAAAAATGGAGTAAAAAGTCCTGCGTCAGCCGCTGCCACCCTTCCTGTGCCTCTGTGTGCCAGCTCTCACTGAGGGTTTGATGTGAAAAGTCCATTTCATAAATGGATGCGTTAGCCACAGTGATCAATTTCTCCTCCTCTGTGGCTGCTGAATCCTATCTCAGCTGTGTGTGCAGGAATCTGTGAGAAGTGCATTTGTTTGAGTGTTGTCTGAGATGAACTCAGGAATTGTTGAGGATAAGATTAACACTCAGGACAAAGTTATTCATTGATTAGGAGCTTTCTTGCTGCTGCCAGCTCAGCATATAAGGTAACTTTGGCTGCAGGGCCTGTTTCTTGGAGATCTGATTCCCCAAATGTAAATATAATCTCCTGAGTTCTCATACAGTACATTTCCCTCCTTTTGAGTTCCATTATCAGTATGTTTTGTTTTGCTTCCATCTGTGCTTCTGTTGTATAGCGTATTTCATTTTATTTGTAATTCAGATAGTGAAATCCAAATCAGCTGCTATCATTTTCCCTTTTTATCTCATCCATTTAAAGAATGTATCAGTACACAGAAATGTGTCACTTCTGTTAGTGTCCTACCGCTTTACCAACAGCACCTGTAAACACACTATCAGTTCCTCATTTCATGGCAAAAGCAGAACTGTAAATGAGATTTGTGTTGTATATTTTTGGTTTGGCCTCAGACTTGCCGTCACACCAGATTCCTGCCTGTTAAACACCGGTCCAGGAGTCCCCATGCTGAGCTACACTCCTAAATCACCCAGCTGTGTGTTAGCTCATGTATGTGAGCAGATGCATTAGTTTGGATCTATGACAACTGTTTGTTGTCGTCAGTGTAAGTGTTACTTCATGTGGAGTACAATTAAGTGACTCTGAACGGTAAAGGCTCTGACTCTGCATAGTATATAGCATAAATCAGTATCTCCACTAAACCAGTATATAATTTCTCTTATAAAACTCATATGTTTGTTGCACAACAGCTGCGCTTGGGCTCCATCCCCAAGTGATTTTTTGCTTTAAAAAGTCAACATATGTTCACTCTACAGTGTTTGAAATGCACAATAAATGGTCTGGATTTTTTTTTTTCACAGGACACTGGTTTGGTTCTACACAAATGGAAAACACGTTTGCATTATTTTCACTTGCATAAATAATTTTAACCCTACAAAATGACTGGAGGGCAGATGCAGGTTGCAAATCATTACATGCAGTGGTAATACATGCTGGGTGCAGGATGAATTCAAATGACGGGCTCAAATGATCCTTCTGCTTTGTCCCTCCAGAAATCAGGAATGGCAACCTAAAGAGCATCCTGGGCCTCTTCTTCATCCTGTCGCGCTACAAGCAGCAGCAGCAACAACAGCAGCAGTACTACCAGTCCCTGGTGGAGCTCAGCCAGCAGACCAGCAGCACCGCACCGTCCGCCAGCAGCCACAAGACACAAGAGATGCAGTCCAGGTACGTTACACTGTAGAAGCTCCATGTGGTTGTGAGACTGTAGTTTGGTGTTTGGGTCTTATCTGGGGCAGGGGTAACCCAGAGGTCAAAGAGGCAAGCTAATGTCACTGGTTTGAGTTAGGAGGCCAATTATTTTTTAGGATGCATGCTGGAATAGAGGTCGACTGATTTATTGCTTTTGGATGCTTAATTAGGTCCAGTTAGAGCTTTTGTAAACAGGAAACTGATGGATATGACCGTCTCTCAGTGGAAATGAGTAACAGCCTTCATGGAAGATGTTTCTCATTAAATGTTCAGAGGGCTTTTGCTGCATCAGCTCCATAAGGAAATTTTGACAGAGACAAGCGAAGCTGGCTGACAGCAGGGTAGAGAAGTTACATTAGACTTACATTTTTAATGCAGTCCGAGCCTCAGTATGCTTACTCACTCTCTGATAGAGAGATAAATCGGAAGATTGATACAGCTCTCATGTTTGTCCATTAAATATAAACTTCCAGCAGCAGTGTGTTACGTTAAGTTGGCATAAAGATTTCAAGAAAGTGGAAACAGCTAGTCTGGTTCTGTCTGAAGGTCACGAATTCCACCAGCATCATTAAAGCGTATTCATTTATTAAAAATACACCCCCATTTTTACACTTCAGCTTTAATACAGCCTTTTGCCGTTGCTGCCTGTAGCCTCATATGTAACCGACAGATGTGAGAGCTGGATCCTTCTTCTCATCCAGTGCTCCCTTGGAAAACGAAGTATGTTTCATTAAAAGTGAAACTTCAGCTCAGAAGACATAAATATCATGTAAACTAGCCACTTAAAAATCAAATTCTCCAACTCCAAGACATAACATTATAGTAAACAGCTGAGTTTTAGTCAGCTAGGTAATGCTAGTACTGTGACTGGGTCATGAAAGAGTAGAAAAAATTAAAAAGTCTATGTGCACATTACAGTATTTGACATTTACTCAATTTAAGGGACAGTGAGTTGTCCTGAGTTTGCTTGTAATGGGTTTATAATATGAAAACTTATGTTTACTTATTATTATTATTATTTATTTACTTTATACTATGAAGACATGCATTGTACAGTAGAAGTGTTGGCATACAGGCAGCTAGGCAGTAAAAGGCAGTAAAAGCAAAGATCTGTCCCTGTGTGATGTAAATAGACAGAGCAGGCATTAGAGTAGCATCTAAAGGAAGGCCTGACATGCCACACATGAGCTGCATTCCCCCTGACTAGATCAAGTTACGGCTCTGTTTGGCTGTGCTGTGTGAGTGTCTGTGTGTGTGTGTGTATGAGTCCAATGTGCGTAAAATCAGCGCAATCAGAGCATATAGTCTCAGCACTTGAGTAGACATTATGCGAGTAAGATGATATTGTCGAGAGCTTTAGCCTTACTCTGTTTGGACGAGTTAGGAAATACTGGTGGTGAAGTCAAAGTATTGTGTGTGTGTGTGTGTGTGTGTGTGTGTGTGTGTGTGTGTGTGTGTGTGTGTGTGTGGGTTATTAAGGGCACAGCTGCCTCCCATTCCCATCCCCCCACCCCCCACCCACAACAGGTGGAGAGCACTCTCACACACATACACATCTAACAGCAAAGTTCGAAGCACAGCACTGCATCAGTCCAGCCTGGCAAACATGCCGTACCAATACACACATGCACACATACACACAAAGCCATTAGAGAAGCTTTACTTCTGGCCTATCAATAAATACAAGGGAGTGTCTGAGATATATTTGAGGAATAAGAATAAAAATTCATGAGGGAAGGTCTCTGTGAAGTGACTTAGTTAATTTCCAAATAGACCTTCTGCCCTCGCTGTCCACAGCTCCAGTAATGTCTCACTGCCCTAAGCTGATAAATTAACCACATTTGAATGCTGAAGGCCACAGTCAAGGTCAGAGAATCAGTCCATGTCTGTCAGTGATAAAGTAAGCCATTAATCTGTGAGTTTTGGGGGGATGTCTGGACTACTCAGCCTCTCTCTGTAGCTCAAGAATGTCTGGAAAGGTGTGGAGACTTCATTTAATCATTTGAAAGGAAAGAGAAGTCAGAAAAAAGGAAGGAAAACTTTGCTCAGGAAAACATTTTATCACACGAAGAACAATCAGGCATTCACCATCTCTCTGTGATAGTCTTTAAGGTATTGACAAGGATTTGGAGCTCGATCCATATTTGATCAAATGCTATCAATCCACATCCCTAAACATATGTGAGGTCATGTTATTTATAGACAAATCCCATGCAGCTTAAATGTATTTTGATGTAAAATGTGTCTCTGACATTCAGTAATGTCAGTTACTAGGGTTCATGGTACAGAGACCGAAGGCATTGCAGCCACATGAGGTGTGTTTGTAATGAGGAGTCTGAGACATTGACTCTGGTCCTGCTCTTTTTCCACCCACACACATAATATATAGCTGAAAACATCAAGTCCAGTATGTCCAAAAGCATTATGGGAAATGGAGAAGAAGCAGGTTACAGTGACAATACATTTCTCAACTGCAGTGAACATCACCAATTCCTGACATCTGTCTGAAGGTAGATTTTTTTGGCCTCTTATTACTGATGCATTGTGTTACACACAGCCAGTGCTGCTCATAAACTGCATCATAAATCAATGGATGTGTCTTGCTTGTTGTATCAAGGCTGTCTGAAATTGAGTTTATATGAAGAACTCACAGCATAGTATGTAATCATAGCCCAAACTGATTAAAGTCAAATGTTTAAGTTTACTTCCCCTGCACTTTTCATAGTGTACCACGTCAACTTAAAATTATATTAAAGATGTGTAATGTTGTCTTGTTTGAGGCTTCATGCCTGGTTCGTGCTGCAGGCTCCTCTTCCTTTTCACCCGCAATTCAAAACACTGAGATGTAATTAAATCTATTCATAAAAATCTTCTCCAATTCTAATTTTCCACAGTGATGAATTCCTGTAAGCTCCAGTCGACCCTGAAGATTTAGCATGTCTGAGTATCTTCATAAAATATAAGATAAGCCAGAAGAATGGCTGTTTTAAATTGAAAATGTTAAGCTTTTTAAATTATCAAATTATCTGTCTCACAGATTTACACAGACTGAGACACGCGTTCCCACACACTCTCACACTCGCCTACTGCACATCTACAGCTGTGGTATGGGGAGCTTTCTATAGACAGCACCTGCTGGCCTAACTGGTGTCTCTGGGACAGGGGATGGGATGTGTGTGACTGTGTGTGTGTGTTTCCAAGGGGAACTCCCCATTGGACAGATCGCGACAGCCCGGAGCCACAGGAGGTTTTCAGAGCTCTAGAAGGCAGGGGGGCCCAGGCCTGGCAGGGCACAGCAAACCCTCCCTCTTTAACTCACCATGTCCCGGGGTGAACAAGTTGACCCCCTGGTCTGGCGCTCCTCACGCCTGCCCACCACCGTGTCTCGCGACAGGAAGAGCCGTTTGCCTTATGGGAGAGCCAATAGTGTGGCCAAGCCTGACTCGTCTCCCAGGTACAGTTTTAGCTTGAGCTGTGTGTTAGAGTCCAGGGGAAGGAGCTTGGATCGTTTTGGAAATCAAGTGTTGATTTGCGGAGGATGGATTAGTGTCAGTGGCATCATGAACTGGTAAATAGTTTGGTTCCATTTGTCCTGTTTATTGTTTCAGGCTCATACATCATGGATAAGTGCTTTTATTGGTTTGGCTCCTGCTATAAGCTGTTAACATATGTGGATATAAATTTTTTTCTGGTCGTTCCCATTAGTCTTGCCAACAGCTTGTTCACTTAGTGGTGTACAACACAATTAAAGCCAGGCTTATGCATGTATGTTGAACTAATTATGTATTTTTGCTCCATTGCGAAAAAGTACTGTATGGATTTGATCTGATGCTCTCAGATCTGGGTTGTTTTGAAAGGTAATGACAAACTGAGATCATAATAATGACAATCAGTGTAAGTGCAAGATGAAGAGTTTCAACTTGGACTCCTCCGTGCCCCCTATTAATGCAGAATAAATGGTTTAAAGCGTATCTTAATACAATGCTCACATGGCCATGTGTATATTGAAATTGTTCTTTGTAAGGTTTAGGATCCCTTCCTAATATAATTTCAGTGTAAGCGATGGGGGACAAAATCCACAGTCCTATTCCTAGAGTAGTAACATAAAGAACTAAAAACTTTGCAACGTACCCTCTTGATTGAACTAACTCATGGTGCTGTCTGTTGTATTAGCTCCAGATGAACTTTGAGATTTTTTACACTTGGCAAGGACTGTTGCTTTGAGAAGAGATCACTTTTGAGGCTATGAACAGGAGAAACAGCCACTGTGAACAGAAGCTCTTCCAGTGTATTGAATATTGTTTTAAGCTACCTGCTACTTGTACATACCAAATTAATGTTGCCCAGGAATTGCCACATAACAGCTGTGTATATTAGCCTGACTGTGTCACATGCTCAGACGGATAAGGGACTTCATGTGTGCGTCTGCATTCGAGTAACAGTGCTAGAAGGAGGGATAAAAAAGCGAGTGCTGATTAGGCTTTGAAAGGAGCATGTAGGATGGATCCCCCCTGGACATGAAGGTCGAATGACATCTCATTACCTGCTGTCATCGCAGTGGCCTGACTGGGCCTGAGCACTCGCCATTTTGGATCTAAAACCCATCAGTTTGTGTCTGACCTCAGAGCTGTGGCTACAGTCAAGCTGAAACTGATATTACCCACATTTAATAGGACAACGATGGCATCCAGTACCGTTTGCATGTGCCCCGCAGTGTCGTGGGCTATTAAACGGAGGCCCCGTTGATGCATGTTGTATTTGATTAAAACCGACAGAATGTACCACCCCCACCCTCCTCTTCACCACCACCCCATCTCCTTTCCCTATTCCTAGATCCTGCTCTCATGTGCTCTGGTGTCTCTTTTTCCACATTGGAAAGATCTTAAATGTTGTGGGCTGGCACTCCAGGCCGGGGACTCTATAGGATTACCTTCATGTTTCATTGCCTTTTATAAAGTTGGAGGTGGGAGGAAGGGATCAGGAAGGGTCTTGCGGTGGAAAAATGTGCACCACAGTACCCCAGATTTTTTTTTTCACCATCAACTACAACTGTTGGTCCTACATGAGCTGCACTTACAATACCTCTCTTAGACTTCTGCAGCCTTTGTTGCCTTTGAACCCTTGTTCCTCCTTGCACTGCACTTCCACTCTGAATATGAAGCAGGATAAAAACTTAGAGAGGAAGATGATGCACAAATCTGAGGTTGATGCTTTTTGCCATCGAAATGCTGAAAAAGCATTTTAGAGTGCAGCTGGCTTCATTAATATCTGCCTCGATCTGTCTTTTCTGTGCTAGGTGTCATTTGGGGTATTTAATAGGGCACAAAACAGACTTCTGGGAGCTGAAATGTGTTATGGTTCGCGTGGGTTTTTTGGAAGTTAAGGTGATTGTATTTAGTTGTCAGACATCATTAAGCAACGTGTCACGTATGATATAGTTCACTAATAACATGATACAAAGGTGCTCCCCACTGTAATGGGAAACTGCCGTGAACCTGCTTCCTCTCTGCTGTCTGCTCTGAAGCTCAACGGTGTAACATTGCATCATGAAAACCTTCAAGGTCAATTAGAGATGTACAGTGACTCGGCACTTGATCACAGGTGGTTTAAAAGTGAGGTTAATTGTCCAGAGGGAGAGATATAAATAGTAAAAGACGTTGCATGTGTGTGAGTGGATCTCCAGTACTTGTGAGAGAGAGGGAGAAAAAAGCTAAAGATGCTTTTAGATAGACAACTAATTAAAATTTTGTTTACTTTCTGAGAAGATCCTTGTCATTCACAGTTTGACAAAGCACTAAATATTACACTGTCAGTCTGTGACGAACGGTTTGATTCTACAAAATGATGAAATTTATTCAGTATATTGATTGAAATCACCTCAGCAAGGCCTAAATTGTCTGTCCCAGTTTTGCTTTTATTATAAATCAGCTTAAGAGGAAATGATGCTTGAATAAGAAGCTGCCAAAATATTAATCAGGAATAGAGTTTGCACAGAAACAGTTTTTTGGTGGTATGTCTGGGGTGTGCAGTTCCTTTAAACAATATATTTTAAGATTTTCTACTCAAAGCAATATGTTTAGTTATTTGTGCTGTTGGTTCTAGTCTTTTTCTGCTGAGCTCATTCTTATTCACTCTGGTCAGGGTGTCAGCTAAATGCATGAAATGTAAAAATGTAAAACTCAGATTCTAGAGTTGCTGGCATTTGATTATATTCAGTTTTATGCAAAGCTGAGAACTGCACACTAGAAGCAGAAAAAGCAGTAAATAAGATGCGATGACTGCAGTGCGTCATTCAGCCACCCAGTATAGGTAGTTTATTGTCTCTGTCCACTTTCACTCACCAACGCCAAACCAGCAGCCCACAATCACAAAACAGGGAACAAGTTGTTCCCCGTTGTAAGAAAAGAAAGACGTCTAAACAGACTGCTGGTGTTTGTTGCTTCCTCTGTCAGAAGCATAGCTGCACGGCTCTGCTCGTTGTTCAGTTCAGGACAGTTTCACGATGGTTTTACTTTTGAACACCCTCCTCAAGAAGAACTGAGTGGAAAACTCAGGTTTCTGTCTCTCTTCAGCTTCGGGAAGGTATGAGTTAACAATTAGCTTCTTCATTCTATAAAACAATGTATTTATAATGTGTCAGGACGAAGGGGAATTATTTGAATGAACAATATTCAAAACAGCTTGAAGGGGGATTTGTGTGTATAACATACTTAATGCTCTGTTAACATTAAGATGGGTTTGAAGTACAGTCAGCATTTTATGGGAATAGATTCTATAAGTTAGCTAAAAACTACCTAACTAAATTAATGCTACAGTGACCAAACTGTGAAACTGCTTTTGAAATTCATCCTTCTGCTGGGTTTGTCTGTTATTCCTGTGGTTATTTTCATTATTTGTTGGTTTATTTTTTTTGTTATACAGTTAAATGTTTGTATATTTCTGTAAATGTCTTCAAAGAAAGGTTGCTCTATGCTAACAGCTCCTAAATCCATTTAGCTAACTAATAATGTTAGCATAGATTAGCTGAGCCTGCCACGACACTGCCAGCAATATATTTTGGTTTAATTTTTAACACATATCCTATATTTATCTTCTGTTTTTTATGCATTTTTTTGTGTTTGGGTACAAGTTAAATTTACTTTGTAAACACAGTGAATAAGTAGCAACAGTAGCCACTTCTGTGGTAATGCTAATATTTTGCTAGCTATGGAGCAGTTAGCCTGAATGTTCATGAAGAACCATTCTTTCCTACTTGGCAGAAATTAAAATGATATTGGTGTTCTTAGTAGGTTTTCACAGGTTGTTTAGCAATACATCAGCAATACTTCGTTAGGGCTATTAGCTTAAAGAAAATACACTGATCAGCCACAGCTTTAAAAGCAGTTACCTGTTTTAATGTTGTGGCTAACTTTCAGTAGATGGTCTGTTCATTCGGTTTGTGACAACAAGTGAGAAATACTCTCATGATTTGCGAGTCATACAGTTCACTCAGGACATTTACACACAGGAATAAACAACAGCCTTTCCACCTGGTCTTTGACTTTTCATTGTTTACAGGTTTGTACGGATGATGATTAAAGCCATCTCTTTTTTCATAAAGCACTCTACAAGTAGCTTAACTACTTCCTGTCAAACATGAATGCAGCAGCCCGCCTGTAAAAGCCAGCGTTAATTCCCGTCTCCATGAATGACTAACAGTGAGTGTTGGGTTATAAACTGTGACTGGTGCTGTGGGCATTTCCTTTGCCTCTGCCTCGTGTGTAGTGTGTTCTGGGGTTTTCTTCAAACAGTGCCACCACGAAATTGATTGTGAAAGTTTTTATGTCAGCGGCCCTATAAATGGATGTTACTGGCTGAGTCATACACGTGTGGTAATAAACATGTGTGAGCCATCACATGAAAAATCAAAAAAATGTTTTTTGGCATGCTCTAAAATTGTACCATGTGCTTCTTCTTTCCTCTCCATGGTTATCTCTTTGTTATTTTCTTGCTGCCTCTATCTGAATGCCTCCTCTCACTCACATTATTACATTAAGGAATGGATTAAGAAAATTCCAGCAAGACGCTGGTCTCATTCCTCGTCTAACTGTGTTAACAATCTCTCTGTCATATTCTCTGCTCTCTCCTCAGTCTCACAGCACGATATGCAAGTCCTCCGGGCCACAGTGGAATAGGGTCACCACAGAAGAAAAACACAAGGTAAATATGGCAAAGTAACTCTTTTATTTTAGCAGGTAAGCTGATTCTGGCCATGTTGTTTAAAGTTCTTTCTATGGGTCTGTCATATTTTGAAGGGCTTTTTTGTATGGACCTCTACTTTCGCATAATTTTCGTGTTTTTTGTGATACTGTTACCACCATAGGAAGGTCAAAGATCAGGGTCAGCTAGAGAACAGCTGATAGAGATTCAGTGTTTTGCTAAAGGATACTTCAGAAGGATGTAGCTGTGCCTCAGAGTCTCTCTCAGTGTGCTAAATGTTCATTATAGTACCTTCTAACAGATGATTCTGCCTAATTAAACACGCCTTTTCAGATTTGAACACCTGTAGTGTGACAGATCTTTTCTGGGAAACATCCTTGATTGTGCTGTTTTTGTGTTATGGAGTGGTTCTACTCAAGTATAGATAATTACAATAATTAGCACCAAAACTTAGACAAACTTTACATAGGTGTATTCAAGTTTAACAGGACCATGATTGTTGAGAACATGTATCTACAAGTTAGGGAGCCACAGGCTTCAGTTCCTCCACACACACACACACACACACACACACACACACACACACACACACACACACACACACACACAAACACACACACACAC
>JBBMJY010000015.1:13362022-13372649 GCA_037833715.1 Toxotes lorentzi | reverse complement strand
ACACACACACACACACACACACACACACACACACACACACACACACACACACAAACACACACACACACACACACACATGTAAACCTAAGTATACTGGCACTGCCACTCACGCTTACTATACACATGGAATGTATATGCAGATACAAAGACATGCTACACATACATATATGTTCATATGAGACATACACCCTCAAATCTGCCCACACATACTGTATGAGCACACCCCAGAGTCCAGTTGTCTGATGCTTGCAACATTTGTTCCAGCTCAGAAGCAGTGGGAACCAGCTTGCTGGCAAATAATTCCTCTCCAGCCGCCACTGAGCAATGGCAAAAATGCTGCAGCCAGCAGCTCCAGCCCTATGGGTGGTAATCTGCCCTCTCACATCACTGACAACAAACCTCGCTGCTGCTGCTCTGCAGAAATAGCTCTTTAATTCCTACACACTGATGAAGATATATGCACGACACAAACAAAAAAAAGAAAAACCGTTTTAGAGGTCAGTGAGCGCTGACAGTATAAGCAACCCTCTGTTACCATGTGATTCTAATCTTTTCTTTATCCCCATGAATTTCCTGCTCTCCTATCTATAAAGCAAGAAAGTTTTAGCACTTCTAAAATGGGAACACAACTGATGTATCTCTCATATGCTGTCCTGAATGTGGTGAAAAGTGTTTCTCTCAAGGTGCTAGAGGGATTTCTGTGCTCTTTATTTGACACTCTGCTTGTTAGCCAGAATTAAATGAACTATAGTTTATTCAACAGCAACTGCACTTTTTACTCCTGTAACTTGTTTCAGTTATTTCAGGTGCAGAAACATATCCACTGTATTTTCATTTTGGGTTTTTTAAGAATCACGTTTCCTTCTCGGGGGAAGTGCTCCTTGCTATAATTACCATTCTAAAAAAAGTTTTTCAGATTCTCTGTTGTTCATAACAGCAAAGTAGTAAAGAAATGGCTAAGTGTAAGCATACAGCTAAGACAACAGGATTGGTTGCCCTTGGCGGCTTTTATTATGTTCTGCCTTCCGAGTATGAGACTCGGTGTCAGCACAGAGCTTTTCATTGATTTTTGTGGTTCTCATAACAGTTTACTTAAAGTTATTTTCTTTCCTCTGTGATTAACCGCGCTGTAGTTCTCTTTGATGAGGACATTTGACCAGAATTTCACTGAAACAGCTTTGTAGTATAGATAAAGTGATCCAGATTTTACTGTGAACACACACTAGCACTGCTAAGGTTACACACTGACTCCCCCCAGGCTCACCCAGGCCAGCACTTGCATATGCTCTCATGGCACTTCATTAGGATATACTGTACCTTTAATCAGCTTTTAAAGACTGCACCACTGTTTTCAGGTTTTGTCTTCTTGAGTACAAATCATCTGTACTTTACATTTTTGCTGCTTTGCAGTTTTATGTGTTTTAGCGTATTGTTCCTGCAGTTCCATGCAGCCATTGATTACCATTAACTTTTGTACAAACTTAATTAGCACACTCTTGACGCTTGACTTGTACGATCCATCACAGTAAACATAAGTCTGCATTATTTTTTATCAATGCTTTAAGAGTGAGATCATTGATTTTTATAAAATACAGAAATCAGTGGCATCCTGGAGCAGAGCAGAGCCTGGTTTGTAAGGTGGATAGCGATGATGTAAAATGTAAATGATTTGTATGATTTGTAAATGGGCTAAAACACTGGTGTGGCCCTTCATTTCTGCAGCAGAGGGTGATGTTGGACCGCTTGTTGGCCACCTGCCCACTTGTGGTATATTTCTACTCTATTAATAAACCTGAGGTGGCTTTGACTTTGTCTTGAAGGTGGCGTGAATGCCAGACATGCTAGACCAGTTGCTTTGCACTCAGGCAAATAGAAGATGTTCTTGTAAGAAGTAGGCACTAGGTAGGTGCTGGCATGGATCAGACTCACTGTCAAGACTTTGACAGGAGAAATGAACAGGAAATGCTCTCTTCTCTGCAAGAACTAGTCCTGATAGCCAGTGACTGACAGGCTGAATAATGTGATGCCCAGCTCCTTTATTCTTTTCTTCTCCTCACTAGTAGGATATGGATCCTTTCTGTGTCAGATACACTTCCCCAAGTCTGTCCTGAAAAAAAAATCAGTGTCCAGAATTTACATCATATTTCCCTCTCCAGCTCCATTTAGCTGATGCATTATCAAACATGTATTTTGGAAGATGAAAGAATCGGATGATAAAAGGGACAACCTCTGATTTCCATCTGAATTGCCTCACTCTCTCACTCATTTTCCCTCTGTTTATCTTTCATTTTCTCTTGTCTGGGTTTGCAGTTCCAGTATGTGTTCTCCGATTCTCTCCCTCTCTGCATCTTTTTCTCTCACTTCTCTCTTTTGTTCTTCTCATTCATCTTGGTCTCTCTATCTGTCTATCTCTTATTCTCTTCTGTTCCTCTCCTAGTTGTTAGTACCTATGAAAGCTCCCAGCACTAAAGCTACTGTTATCAGTGCATTTGTGTGTGTGTGCATGTGTGTGGGGGTTACTGAGGTTAGTTCTGTCTTGTTGTGACTTATTTCATTTGACCACCAAAGTTCGGTGGCTCTCCTCTTTGCTGTGCTGCTTTCTTTGCCCTCTCTCTCTGGCTGTCTATTATGCGGTTGCTACTGTACTAGTCCATCTGTTTGAGCCCAGTGAGGCAGCCTCAGCTCTGGGCTGAGGACCACCTCTGGCTGCAGTTCAGTGAGATCACTCTGGCAGAGCACCAGGTCTCTGCTTTCAGACCTGGATCAGCATCTCTAAGCAGTCTGCTGTCTGCAGTCTGTTGTCACTGCTGTAGACATACAGTAATATGTGAAAAAGTCAAAGGAAGTTAGTGCACAGGACTGGCACATTTGCTGCCTCTTGATGTCAGCTTTTTGCACTTGAGTGCATTTTATTTTTGCACAAGTGTCTGAATAAAACAATGTTTGCATTTCTCAGCACATGAACTGACTTATTTGGCAGTTTTGCTCTGACTTCACACTGTGCAGGTTGCTTAATCGCTGAACCTTGTTCTATTTTTTGAGGGAGACACCCAAAGTAAACTTGATTTTTTTTTTTGCAATTATATACCATTCGAGTCCCTCTGCTGCAATAGTAGAAGTGCTGACTTCTTCTCTTACTCATGCTCAGCTCCCTTGTTCATTCCTGTTAAATACTTTTTTTGGGGAATTTTTCCGTGTCTGATTTGAGGGTTGTAGTAATGCTGAACAGATCAAGCTCCTTGAGGCAAATTTGTAATACCGGGCTATATAAATAAAATCTGACTTGGCTTGAATTTAAAAGCTGTCTTACTGAGGTGATGTTAACAAATGAATTGGGAGCATTCATTTTATCAGGAGCAAGTTTTTTTTAAATCCACTTGTGTGGCATATGAAAATCATAAAACAATGCAATGCAATGTGTTTTCACTAACAATTTCCTCTCCACTTTACATTTTTGTCCGCGATCGACCATGGACTAACTTTAGTTTACTGTGTCTTTTTCAGGTCTCATTATAAACATGGAAAAAGGTGAAACCTAACTCACAAATGGAGTCTTTTTTTCAACCATTCTTAGTATTTTTACTATCATCTCTTGTTCATGTTTATTTGGTCCTCAGCATAAAATATATTCCATATCCAGAGGGCAAATCACCAGCTTTTAATTCTGCCATGTTGCTGACCTACATTTGGAAGTGCTAAAGGGATATTCCAGGGAAATTAAAGACCGAGGGTTGCTCAGTGTCTAAACATGTCTTGTAGTGATTTGGTCACTCAGTGTTTTTTTTCTTATCATTTGCAGAATGTCCTGCTGTTGACTGATGCTCTTGTATCCCCTAACACATGGAATCAGTGTGACAAATCAAAATAAAGTTGATCTGACTCCACTGAAAAGCAGGAAGTAGTGTATGTGAGGGAACTGAACTGTTTTTTTCCATAGTCATCGTAGTTGCCTTTGTATAACAAAGGGATAAAAGAGCAATGCAAGCAGTGCAGGAAGATATTTCTTTATAATGTATAAGTTTTTTATTCATGGTATGTGTTGCTCTATCCTTCTATTTGTTTATTTTTAATATGTAAAGGCCTTAAAGACAGAAGGGAAATATGAAATATGTTTTTCTCTGCTGAGAGGTTTTGACCACTTCAGGATTCCAGCACCAAAAAAACCCAAACTTTCCTCTCCGACATCTCGGCTCCATCTGTGATACAGACACAAGTGACATATTCAGCATAGCAAATCGATTATATTTGTTAAAGGACATCACGACAGCTTTCAGGCAGGAAGACAGAAAGACAGCGAGTTGTTAGAATCTATTCAAGGTTTCTTCTTTCCCTCTTCATATTGAACTAGACCAGGCTTTGAATGGAAACACCCACAGCCCTTTGATGCATTTACTGCCTTTCCTCCTACTTTTGTGTTTTTTTTAAATATTTTTGTGCTGTGCTGCTCTTATCTTTTTATACCTTGTCAGACAATCATTTTGATTGGATTCTACTTGTGGGGTAAAATGTAATCTTTGGAATCAGTCCCTAAGAATCACATCCAAACCTTACTGTGAAGATCAATAGTACAAACACATCTAAAAATCTAAATTGTCATAAATCTTGTCATGATCATTGAACCAGCTCCCAGATCTGTTTTTGAAATAACTTACTAACAACTAACAAACATATTGAAAGCATCTGGCAAAGTGCACCAAAAAATTCAATGTAAAATCATTGCACAATAACAACAGGTTTTTGATAGTATAATTATTCTAGTGCTCTCCTGAGAGTCTTGAAAATCCTCCAGCTGCACCGTGGTAAATCAGCATTTGACACTGGAAGCTTTGACTCTGTCGAGAGAAAAAGATTATGTGTGTGTGAGACAGTAAGAGACGGACTGAAAACACAAAGCTCCCGACGGGTGTGTGTTAGCCTTTGTTTCCACATACAGTGTCAGTAATAGAAAAGAAATGGAGTTGCAGTATGAACTATAGCTATGCATGGTAGGAGGATGAGAGAGGGAGGACACAATAAAGGACACAATCAATGTCTCCAACGTCTATTTTAATCTACTTAAGCTTCATTTTTTCCTCTCCACCTATAATGTGTCCTGACAGATCTCATTCAAACAGTCGTGAGGCAAACACTTGTATCTTTCTGTATTATCTGTCACTTCCTGAGTGTCAGTGTTAACAACTTCACCTCCTTCTTTCATCCTCCCTTATCAACCCACATGGGAATACACACACACACACACACACACATTTTCTCTCTTACAGCACTCTCTTGCTTTATGGTCATCTTACACACCAACACATACTGAGCTCAGGGTTAGAGTTCATGAAACAGTGGAAGGACTTTTCTTTTTAACTTATAGCGAGCCAAGCTTTCTTTACCTTACTGTCTGTTCTGTGTATACGTTCACTACAGCCAAGCTTGACTAAGTTCCAGCAGTTTAAGTTCCAAATTAAAGGATAGGTTGACTTTTTTTTCAAGTCAGTCTTAAATCAGTAGCACATGCCCATGCATGCTGAAAGAGTTATTGATCACTGCACTGGCACTATGGAGAAGAGGAACAGCCACAGCAACATAACTCTTTGAATGTACATGTGGACATGAAAATATACTTGAAAAATGTGAACATATCCTTTAAAGCATGGACATTTGGCAGCATAGATATTTCTGAAGCAAAGCTGCTCTCAAGGTAGAAATAGTAAATCTGAGGTGGGTGGAGGCAAAGTATTACAGTGTGTCTGGCTAAGCAACACTGCCATGTCATGATGGCAAATGAAAGACTGTTTCATCCTCCTACCACTGATCATTACCATGACTATTAACATATTTCTGACCCAAGAGCAGCTCTGCCTCAAGCCATTTTTATAAAGCTATAAAAACCCCAAAAAGAGTGTGTTATTTTAAAATTTAAACCCTTCCCTTTCTGGATTGGCCCCTACAGGTTACCGGGGCCCTCTCGGGTACCTGCTGCAGGCAGCGGGGCCTCCAGGAGCCCAGGCTCGTCCAACCTCAACCGTCGCAGCCAGAGCTTCAACAGCATCGACAAAAGCAAGCCTCTTCAATATGCCAGTGGCAACGACAGAGGTAAGGGGGTCATATTACTGTGTTTATAACCACATTACATCTACGCAAAAGGATACTCACAAAAGCTGACATTTTTTCCTGATAATGTCAGTGGAGTTTGATGGTAGATAGCAGCACCCATTTTACATTCCCCATCCCAGCCACTTGATGGCACCACTGACTCAGAGAGATAAACAGAGGAGTCGGCTCTCTTGCTTCACCACTCTTAACCAGTCTGCTGAATCATCCCCAGCTCTTTATTCCAAGTGAGTTATAATGGATGCCACTGAGTGGAGGCGGCGACAAATTTTCACAGCATGGCAAGAGCCATTTGAGAGATGACCGAAGGGGCAAATTCTGGCAGCTGCTCTGTCAAGCATGATGAAGCTAATGAGAGTGATTATGTCTTTGAGAAAGGGTCTTGCCGTAGCAGAGAGTTAGAGTATATGGCATTTTATTTTAAAACAAAATTGATTATTCGCAATTAAATAGTTGTTTTAACAGCCTCTTTCTGTTGTGGAGAGTAAATATATTGACTCACAATGTTTTAATTACTGAAAGGTTTTACTATTGGCTCACACACTGTATTTCTAATAGCTTTAAGATTTCCCTTTGGCTCATTTACAAGATTTATCATGATGTATTGGCTCATACAGTGATAACAGTAAAAATCTTTCCCACGCCTCACAGTCACTTTAATAATGAAAACCAATCCTGATGAGATTATGATGACATTATAATGACAAACCTTTTGCCTCAGCTCACAATATATGTAAAATGTTTTCTGATATCTTGCTTTGAATGTGAGAACACTGACCAGTCCCTGAGAAAAGATTGAGTCTGCAGAGCTGAGAGAGGATCAGTGGGAAGTGATGGAGCTAGAGGAGAGAACCAGGGAGAGGCATCGGACACAGAGAGCAGTAAAAAGCCTCCAGCTAACTCTTCTTTTAAATGCTCTCTCTGTCTCTCTCTCTCTCTCTCTCTCTCTCTCTGTCATTCTCTCATGCTTTCAGTCCTAAAAGTTCACATGTTCACTCACCCTTCTGATTGCTGTCTGAAACGTCACTCTTCAGTGGGATGAGGAAGGAATGCATGGTGAGAGATGACAAGTGGATTGAAATGGGAGAGTAGGCAGGAAATGTTTGACCAAGTGTAGTTTGTAGTTGGTCACTGAGGAGAGAGTAAAGAGGGATCAGAAATTATTGAGAAACTGATATATCATATTAGTCTTGTCTAATCTAACTCTAAATATCAGTCGTTATTTTAGGTTTATCCTTCAGCAAACCCCATTATGAAAGATTCAGCTGATCAGTTTCTTTTAATTCTTTTGTGAAAGTAGTTGGTGCTTTTTTAAAGGGCAGATATGTTTTTTCTGGACCATTCACACAGTGCAATTGGACTGTGTCAGAAGAAAAACCTTCAGTTTGCAGAGATAAGACACCAGGTGTTGGAGCTTTACTGCAGGGGAGATGAAACAGTGTTATGGTCTAAAAGAAAAGAAGAAAAAAGAAAAATCAATTGTGGGGAAATGTCAGCGATGCAGCCTGAACCTTCTGGGCAAAGGCAGGTAGCAGACAGAGGAACAGATACAGGAAGTGTCTGCCACAAGTCATTTTATTAATCTTCTTGAGTTTCTTTTCCCTCTTGCAGGCAGTTTCATTTACCTCTCTTATGTTACACATCCTCTTATTCGATCTTACATCTTACATCTTACGTCTTACATCTTCAGACCAACTTTACATTCATCTGGGCCTCAGATTACATGCACCACATCCATTATATGGTTTTTAAAGAAAAATCATTTAATGCAGACCATTCCAATTTGGACATATTTTCCCACTGTTAAAACATCCTGAATTATAAATTATATTTTATTTCCTGATTAATTTAGGTATCTGGTTAAAATCCTTTGTTATTTCATATATTTGGCTGGTTTGTTTGAAGGCCCCGCCCACTTCTGCTGCAAAACAAACAGCTGGAGTAGCTTTGCAATGCACCTCTAATGGTGACTGATGCCAACTGGTCTGACCTGAACAGACCCAGCCTATGTATAAAAGTACTGTTTTTTTTTTTCATTTGTTCTTGCTTGTTTATTTCATTAACTTTTTTTTTTTTTAAATGTATGTGGGCATGTGCCTGTGGGGATGAATTAAACCCATTAGAGTGTTGTAGTGTTTCTCTGCTCTCACACACTGAATCTCTGACCAAAGAAAACAAGAACTCAAAGGGCACGAGCAGCGTTGCATCATTCTTGTTGCCATGCAACTGTCTAATTGGCTTCAGCCAATTAAAGAGAAGCAACAAAGGGCAATGTTTTTTGTTGTTAAGGATGGAATTAAGAAAGTTGGTGATTGCACTGCTTGTTGTTAAAGATGAGTAGGAACATGTAATTGTGACTGAGTCAAAGTTGAGTGGAGAAGCTGCTGACTTCCTCTAGCAAGGGGATAACTTGTTATCTGTCTGACAGTGATGTAATGTGGGGAGCAGCTAAAGAGCAGAAAAGGGTTCAACCCAAACAAGAGCAGCAGAGTTTGGAAGAGAAAAAAGGTCAAGGCTGCAGGTTTTAACTGACCAGTAGACAAAAATGTGTGTATCAGTGCAGGTGTGTGTGTGTGTCTGTCTGTGTTGTTTCCAACAGGCAGACAGACAGACAGACTCACTAAGATGCTGGCATCATGCTTCTGAGTGTCTGTGTGTAATCTGGCAAACAGTGTGTATTTATGTGTGTTTGTGTGTATGTGTGTGTATTTTTTTAGCAGAGGGTCCAGAAGAAGTGACATTTCATGCCTCGGCCACTGAGGCAAAAAAGAGAAGAGGAGTCTGTTGCCGTGGCAACGGCAAGTCACCACACAGTGAAAAAAATTTGGTGGCGCTGTGAAACAGTCTCAGGGGTGGAGAAGGGGAAACGGGTAATGTGGGGGGGGGGGGGGGGGTTCTCTAATAACGGGGTTAATTGACTGGACACACGAACAGAGACATACATACACAGGCACACACAATATCACACAGATGCTTCTAACCTCCTTCATTCATGTTCATTAACTGCCTTGAGGACCACTGCACTATCTCTAAAGATGAGGAGTAATACAGAGGACACACACACACACACTTTGAAACACATTTGTATTGATATCAGATGGCAGAGCAGACACACAAGAAATACAAAATAAAGGTGCCATTTCCCTACACTAGATTTATAAGTTTACCTGGTTGATTAAGACAAAATCTCCTGCTAGTCTGAGATCAGACCCATCTATATTCTGACCTGTCTCATCTGTGGCTGCCAGTTCACTGCCCTTTTAAATATGCAGGAAGTAAATATGCAGTGTCGTATACAGCTCATCAACACATTTGGAGCAGTCACATACACACTTATTTGCATGCTTGATTATCAAAAATGTGAATGCATAGATGTAAACACATACATCCATATGTCCACACTTGCATGTGCAAGCAAATTCACAACTTTTAATCAGTCAGCAGTTACAACAGTCCCACATAAACACACATGGTGCACACTCCTCCTGTGTAGAATCAGTCTTCAGAATTAGACGATCAAAATAGGTTTCACTGTCCACACTTTTGTTTTTGAGATGCTGGGTTGTGTAGTAAGACCTTTTTACATAGTAAGTAAGAGTAAGAGCCGGATAAGCACAACATTTTTTATGTTATACTTAAAAATCAAATACAGAACAATTTTGGATGAAGATCAGGACTCAAAAAGTGCCAGATAACCAACAAGTAAGAATTAGCTGAGGAGTGATTTGCAAGTGTTGGGTGGAAAACTATTTGAGTGTTAACTAAAGAGTTGCTTAAATTCATATAATATTTATGGCCTATATCAGGCATTTCTACATCATCAATGTAGAAACTATACATGTACATTGTGTTTTGGTCAATGCAAAACTGGTGACCAATATGTTTTTTTGGTAGCCAGCTGGTTGTGTTGAATTATTTGATACTTTCAGCCAGGGTGCCAGATTCCAAAGAGAAGTCTTTACATGGCATTGTTACAGCCTGACAGATTGCACTTTTCACTCTGGAGCTGACACGGTGCACTAAGGCGTTTTCAGGCATGTTTTAATAGTTTAGAGAATGTTTTTTGGAAGTGTAAGCCGGTTAAAGTGTCTCAGAACACTCTGAAGCTGAACACTCCCCTTCGCCTGCCTGAAGGGGCTTTAAGCTGCAGACAGGAGGTGACTCAGCCGGCTGAACTGTGCTGACTGATAGCCAGACAGACACTCAGTCTACTAGCACATAACTTCATGCTGTCACTGCATCTCCTCCCTCTCTATTTCCGCCCCATTTCTAATTCTGCCTTTCCATTTTCCCTCTATTCATCAGTCTGTCTATTTTCTCAAAAGTGGCCTGAAGACTCAACTCAGGCGGAGATACATTTCTGTGTCTCTCTGCCTGCCTGCCCTCTGTTGCGTCTGTATTCTTCTCATTGTTTGAAGCAAATACTATACTTATCTGTCAGGTACTAGATCTTGTATCTGTGTGTGTGTGTGTGTGTGTGTGTGTGTGTGTGTGTGTGTGTGTGTGTGTGTGTGTGTGTGTGTGTGTG
>JBBMJY010000015.1:13348710-13361922 GCA_037833715.1 Toxotes lorentzi | reverse complement strand
GTGTGTGTGTGTGTGTGTGTGTGTGTGTGTGTGTGTGTGTGTGTGTGTGTGTGTGTGTGTGAGAGAGAGGGAGGGGGAAGAAAGGAGTGAGCATCAACCAGACAGGAAAAGTAGGCTGTGAGTAAAGGTCAACGCTCAGCGGCTGTCGGTAAAACATTTATTTTACACGCATGATGGATGTTTATGTATGTATGTTAGTATGTGTGGCTTGGTTCACCATGTTATATTTGCCAAGCACCACTTCACTGAAAATGCGGCACAAGTAAACACCTTTGTAATGCATCATAGCTCAGCACTGAGGCCTCTAATGGAATTAATAACAGCACATTTAATGTATCTAAAATATAAATGTGTTAAATATGGTCGAATGTCCCCCTAATTGTGTGCAGAATAACCCATTCAACACATAATCTGGATATTTCAGTGAAAGTTTTCTTGCAAACAAACAAAAGTTATTTTTACATTAAGTTTTACTCACCAAAATATGGTGGACCAGATCTAAAAAAAAAACATTTCCCTGTAGTACTATCAGAGGTAAAAAAAACTAATCCCTAGGGTACCTTTGTTATTATAAATCTAACCAAACATCAAGTGTCATGTACCTTGTAGATTCTCTTTTATGTCTAGGTAAGTGTCTAAATGTAGACGACATGATGTCCAGATATTTTCAGCAGCTACGAGTTTGATGGCAGGAAACGTTTCAGCAATTTTGGTTTTGATGTGAGTCCCTCAAAGAGCGAAGACTTTCTACCAATGTTGAACAATCATACAGGGAGAAATCCCTGGATCAGAGGCATAGACACCAATTTCTATACCCACAGAAGTTTCAATATATAAGACATTTTTTGAGTTGAGTTTTCTGTTGACTTTTTCTCAAGAGGAAAACACTCTCTTTAGCTACATGGATAACACAACTGAAAACAGGACATTCCCAGTCATCCTTTCAGTGTTGTTGAGAATAATTGCAAGAAAGGCAGAAATGTAAAAATGCAAAAAGTAGGTAGATTCAAGGCATGTTCCTGCACTAAAAAATGTTACATTAAAAATAAGTCCTCAGACTCTAGAGCATATTGATCATCAAAAACTGATGATGGTGAACAGTGGACCTGGGGTGGATGTTTAGAAGGAAACTTCCCATTCATCACTGGGGGGATTTCTGTTGATGTCAAGAGTACAACATGATGGCCGGTTACTTATAACCACTGTTATCCACCTACAAACATGCTGTGACAGGCCTCAATATAGAGGGGTAATTCAGGGGATGGAAGTCTAAACAGGAAGATACAGCACACTCGAGCAGTCTCCTTAGAGACAGCAGTGTAATAATACCCAACCTGATGTTGGGTATTGGATGTTGTTGGATATTCTGCCAGAAGTTTGTTTCTGAAAGTTTGCTTGACATTAGAGTTTAATGTGTGTAAAGCCATTGGTAGGAAGTCAGCAGGGTATTCAGCTGTGACTTCTGAAAGTGATGTGTCTCGTGCACAATAAATCCAGGTAGAATGTGAAAGTTTGCCATAATCGGGACTTCAGTGTTTGCTCCAAATTTTTTGGTTTGCTTGGAAAATCCTTACCTGTGTCAAAGTCACTGCAGTGAGTACTACTACTGTAATATACAATACAATACAATAGTCTAAAAGAGCCAAAATAGTCCAGAAAGGCCCATTGAATCTGTTAATCAGATCAATGAGTCAATGAGTAATTCTCTCTGACTCAGTTACTTGAATTGGAAATATGCTTTAATTTACCAAAGTAGCACCCTTTTAATGATCCTCTCTGTTTCTCTGTTTATCTCTTTGTCTCTTCTTCAATGGTTCAGAAGCAGTGAGGGGCATCCCAGTACCCGGTGGGATGAACGGGAGCGGCATTGGTGGGACAGTTCCCACCAGCCTCAGTGGGCAGCAGCTGGCCTCTGCCATTCCCTCACCTACTGCCGGCAAGTCCTGGCGCAGCAAGTCCATGAACCTCAAGCACAGCGCCACTTCGTCCATGCTGGCAAGCCCTACGCACTCACCCTCCACCGCCCCTTCACCCCACGCCCCAGAAGGTCTTCAGCCACATGGAAGTGATGGATCAAAAGTAGGGTCAGCTGTTGGTGGTGGACCCCAGAGGTCAATGCTGGAGAAATTCCGCCTGATTAACCCTAGATCGGCTTCGCGAGCGTCGCCATCTGTGGCAGAGATGGCTCTGCAGGAGGAGGATGACCTGTCAGAGTACGGTGAGGATGGATTGACACCCACAGGGTCCATGTGCAGCAGTGGCAGTAGCAGTGCTACAGCCAAGCAGATGCCTACCAAGACCCCTGCATCATCCCTCACTGCACCAAACAAGACTTCCTCTTTGTCCCCTTCCTCTTCATTTTCAAAAACTTCTGCCAATGGCAGTAGGTCCATTGCCCCGTCCAAAGACAAGGAGGACAAAAGCAAGTCTGGGAAATCTTCTAAGGATAGCTCTCCACCCAAAGAAGAGCGTGAGTCCTTTGTGGACTCCACCAAGAAGACCTCCAAAATTGCCAGCCTCATCCCCAAGGGAGGAAAGCCATCATCGGGGAAGAAAGATGGTGGCACCTCCTCGGCTTCCAGCGGCATCCCAAAGCCAGGACTTAAAGCTCCCACAACAACAACAGCAAAGCCTCAGAGTCAGTCCCAGACCCAAAGCCAGGCCGCCTTGAACAGCAGTGGAAACATGCGGGGAGGAGAGGGCGAAAGAGGCAAGCTGTCGAAAGGAGGGCAGGGTGGGAGTTTCTACATACAGCGTTCAATTGCAGGCCCAGAGGGAAAACGGACCAGCATGACCTCCTCCACCAGCACCTCAGCCCTGTCTGCGTCCAGCGGGATGCTGGGAGGAGGAGGAAGTGGAGGCGGAGGAGCACTGGGAGGGAACGGAGTAGTTCAGCTTCCTCAGCAGCAGCAGCACAACCATCCCAATACTGCCACTGTGGCCCCCTTCATGTACAGGTGAGATGTGTGTGTGTGCACCACCATCCACAAAATACAAACTAAATGAGCAAACCTGTTTATTTCCATCTCCCCCACACATTTCCCCAGACAGGTCAATATATTGACCCTTTTCCTCAAAGTCATACCTGCACACATTCCGACACACATGCTGACAGTCATTCATGCCCCATGAAATCCTGGAGTTCTCCTAGTGATCAGCTGGCGCTCCCCACTGTGCATCTTGCTCTCGCCTCCACATCTCTTCACAGTCATTACAGAACAAATTAACATCCGCTGCATGCTGCTTGCCAAAGCCTATTATTTAACTGTCTGGGTTTCATCTTTGATGTGAGAATCCAGACATTGGCAGTGTTCAAGAACCCATTCCCCTGCTCTTCATTCAACCAGTGTTGATTTGATGCATGCGGCTGCTGCGTTGTTCCCTGACATTACAGCCATCAGAGGTACAGGAAGTGGGTAAATCTGCCCACCAGGGCTGATTTTCTCCTACGACAGCAGAGGTAATCCAGGAGAAAAAAATGGAGGAACCGTCAAAGTCTCTGGGATTCCTTTGTGCTTGGAGAGAAAGAGAGTTAGGAATCCCATTAAACAAGGCTTAATCCTTCACCCCTTCTCTCCCTCTCTCGACTATCTCCTCCATTGTGCACAGTCAGCTCTGCCACATTCGGCACTGCCTCTTTTGAGCATTAGCGTTAGTTCAGTCTCTCACATTTAGCAAGTTAAAACTTAAAACTGTTAAAACTGCAGGTATCATTCCTGGGCAGATAGTGAAAGATAGACAATTATGAAGAAGGGAACCAAAACTGAACCTTTTAAAACACAGAAAGCCCACTCCATGAGCAAAAACTAAACAGAGAAACACTGAGTGTAGAAGCAAACAGGATGTACCATCTGCGCTCACAGGTCTTTGAAGGAGTATTTTGCTGCATGGACTAGAGTTTAGTGCTCACTGCCATGTTCGTCAGTAATTTGAACTAGAAAGTCCAAATTTGGCCAAAGCAAGTGGACGACTACAGCTGCTCTCAAACATTCCTCTCTCCAAATTTATTTCCTAATTACTAACAAAAAAACACATTAGCTTAAGAGACCATTATTTTTTTGGGAACTGATTTTGTCGTAAGACTTTGCTGTTATAAATGCTGGTGTGACCAAGTCCTTAGATAGTCATTTCCACATGCATTTAAACTAGTCATCGGTGTTGGTTCATTGCTCTATACAGTGAACCAAAGAGGGTATCAAACCCCTGGTTGCATCTGCAGCTTGTTCCTGCCTTTGAGATGCAGTGCAGGTTCAAATGTTTTGGTCCCTGTGAGCATATTTCTGTAGCTTCCATCTTTAGCTGCCTCTTCTCTTGCTGTAAATGCCCCCTCCGCCCCCCTCACCAGCAGGCCTCACCCGCAGCTGACAGTAAGCGTGCTGACAGTAAGCGTAAAGGCCTCCTGCCGTGCTGCAATTTATCATCATTTTCGGCCTAATTAGGCATCTTTGTCTTGTTCGCTCTCTCTTTAATACGCCTACTTTAAACTGTTGTTTCTGCCAAGCTTAACAGACCAGTGTGGTTGTAGGACTTTGCTTTAGTCAGTTTGCACACACAGACACACAAAGAGTTTGAGATGTTAATAACTATACCCTCTGTGTCCTCCTCTGCTCCCATAACCTAACCGAGCAGGTCAGAAACATAAATCTGGAATAATAGAAATACTGCAGTGATACATACAGGAAAAGCTGGTTTACATTTATTACTCACTGATACCTGGTTTTCCTGCGCTGCATTTCCCACAGATCACCTGTCAGTCAAACAGTGTAGGTGGTGCTGTGACGTCCATCTCCTTAGATTATCTGTTGATGAAACAACTAACAGAAATGCTTACAGAAAAGTGCAGTTCATTATGCGATCAGCAGCAGAAAACAGCAAAACATTAAAAACACTTACCCATCCCTTTAAAAATAGCAGGATCGGTTTATAGTAAATAATGATTTGTTACTGCAGCAGGCAGCTTTTCCCATATATCTGCTTTCTTATTTCGCTTCCAAATTGTTATGTGCAGCAGAGGCGGTGAATATCTCTGTCTGTGTCTTTGTGAATTCACTGAGGTGAGGGAAGCATGCAGGAAGGAAAAAAAGCTTTTTCACATGAGCTGAAGTCACACACTGATGCTGCTGTCACAATTGGAGGCCAGGTTTTATCTGCAGCTCTGCAGGTGGTGGTCCCGTGTGTGTGTGTGTGTGTGTGTGTGTGTGTGTGTGTGTGTGTGTGTGTGTGTGTGTGTGCGTGTGTGTGTGAAGAGAATGAATATTATACAGTTGCTTGTGTTTAGATCTGTGTGTATGCAAGTTTTCCTGTGTACATTTCAGGATTTTTCATGTGTATGTGTGTGTGTTCCTGTGTGAGAGTGCATCTCATAGTGTTTGTACGTGTATCATCTGTCTCTGTGTTACAGTGTGTGTTTGTCTGTGTTTGAGTGATTGTGCACACATGGCTTTGTGTTTTCTTGTTGGTGTGTTTAGAACTGTTATCTCATGAAGTGTATTGGACTCTTGTTTCTTCAGATGAGCAAACAAACAGTTCAGCATGATACAGCTCAGACTTGAGGAGAGGCAGATGCACACAAACACATGCAGTATTTCATGCACACTCCTTCACACACACACACACACACATACACACTCAAAAACCGTCAGTAAAAACCTCTCATCCGAGACATCCGGGGGGGGTGTCCATCTGTTGATTATGTGCCTGACACCAGAAAGTGACTCAGAAATTCAAACTCTTTTCTTGCTTAACTTTGCAGAAACGCAGACTAAATGAAAAAGAGGAAAGATTCTGGCTGTTGCTCTAAATCATTTTGTTATTTGTCTTTTTAACCTTTAAATTCCATCGAATTCTTCTGCCTGACTCACTATCAGCACTGTACTATTTTAGCCTCTCCACAGACCACAGTATGTTTGTGTGATACTAAAGTATTGTGAAAATAGTTTTCATTACTTTTAATACCATACTAAACCTCAAGCAAATGATGGTGAATTAATGGGAGCAGCTTTCACCTGTTAAATTAAAACACTACAGTGGCTGTAGTGGCTATAGTCGTGCTTGAGTTTACCAGCTACTTCAGCCTGTCTTGGTAACTGCTGTGTATTATTTGTTGTTTGTGCCTTCAGGACATTCTCAGAAAATGACTGCACCATGGTGGCCCCAGCCGACCCCTGCCTCAGCCCCACCAAGGGAGAGCTGGTCTACAGCAAGACAGCCAAACAGTGCCTGGAGGAGATATCAGGTACGCTGGGACAACACACATGCTGTGGGCTCTGCATAGATTATATTTCTCTGCGTGGGTGTGTGAATGCACACATGCTTCTGTGCATTAACATTTGTCTCTTGTAAAATTGGTTATACAGGAATTTAACCTGCTGCTGTGCAGTATCTATATTTGTTTAATACTGACGGTGCTGCTGCAGGGGTGCTGCTCTACATGTGAGAGGAATTCTTTAGAAAATGCATTTTCCCTCTTCAGGAAGTGTAAAAGTAGCTTGAACTTACATTAAGACTGTATTATATGATGGATTAGCTGTTCTTTGTAATATTTGAGAAAGAGCAGGCTGCACAGTCTGCTGCTGTGTTAATGTAGGACAGTTAAAAGGTAGCAGCAGGATTAGAGAGTTTTTGAAGGCTACTGTTATGGCGAGCACGACATCCTGGTGTTTTACAGCTGGTGTGAGTGTGTGCTTCCAGTAGGTGTATATGTGCTGACTTGAGCCTTTTGTGTTTACCGGGGGATCCCTGTCCTGTTGGTTTCGTGTCCTGAAGGGAAAAGGTCAGTGCTGGCAGCTGGACACAGGGAGCATCTGTGGCTCTTTGTTTATATACCTGCAGGCTGCCATCACCTGTTACAATCCTCTTTTCTTTACTCTACATAGATTTAAAATTCTGTTCAACTATTACTGTCATAACACCTACACAACTGAAAACTGTAGTTTAAATTTAATCTTATGTTTGTTTGCATAGAGGGAAGGCTGCAAACATCTTCATTGTCCTTTAATTACACTCAGTGGACATCTGTGCAATTGAGCCTCTGGAGCTGAGAGGTCAGAAGTTTCTAACCTCAAACTTCAACTCCTGTCAAGGAGCAGGATGAGAGGTTAAACCAGGCAACACACCATCAAAACACAAACCGCTGGCACAGAGAAATCCCATTGTTTCAGTTGGGTTTTGCCAGTTGCAGATGAACACTTCAGTGTCACATTTCCATGCATCCTGTTTTACATTACTGAT
Organism: Toxotes lorentzi; assembly: GCA_037833715.1. NCBI lineage: Eukaryota > Metazoa > Chordata > Actinopteri > Toxotidae > Toxotes > Toxotes lorentzi. The sequence continues at coordinate 13,354,692 of JBBMJY010000015.1, read as the reverse complement.
CTTTATGTAGGTTAAAATTCACGAGTCACATCTATGGTAAACACTGTGTTCTTTGTTTAACATGCTAATTCTTTTGCCAGTGATTTACTTACTGAGGATCCAATTTTTCTCTCAATGATTTGGATTTTATATTTCAGGTTAAAATGCCACTTGATTCAAATAGTGAATATCTTCATTTGGAAAGAAACTCCCCCCTCCTTTGCTCCCAGTAACAGAAATGATAGAGGTCAATCAAACAAACAGCCAACTAAATGTAAAATAAGATGTCAAGTTCAAAGTAAAGCCAGAGAGACTTCGTCTACAAAGCTCAGTGAGCACAAACAACAGCGTGTGATTACAGGTTTGGGGATGTCAGGTCGGCAGTGACATTCCAGACATTTTGCTCTGGTCGTGGCTTTTCCGAAGCCCATTATTTGAAGGATAAAATTAGACTGCAGTGCTGACCATTCCCTTTGTTTGGGGTCCATTTCAAACACTTGCTTTTTGTTGTCATACGTTTCATGGTCGTTTCACAGCCTTCGTTCGTCCAGCTCATTCTCCGTAGAGGGGCAGAAATGAGGAAATTCAAGTGTATGTTCGCCACAAATACCACATGACAAGCCTGCTCATTTTATGTATACAGGCTAAAGCAATGCAAGTAAGTGACAATGCACAAACATGAAAGCAGACGCATATAAAATCTGTATTCATGTGTTGGTTTAGGGGTTGTGCAGTTATTTGTAAAGACAGCTGAGTGTAAGCTCCAAAGTAATTTTCTTTATCTTTTGTGTATGTTAATTTTGACTGATAATACCACAATCATTTGTGATGAACTGGGAAGCTGCAGACTAATGTGTAGATAAGTCGCTCACAGTGTAAACACATGATTAGGATCACCTTGATTATGGTTTCTGAGGTGACTGCTCCCAGTGTCTTTTAACTATTGGTATCCAGGATTTTAAAAATGTGTGGAAAACAGCTGTGACTAATTGAGACAGGGCTAATAACGCTTGCATTGATTGATGGGAGTGTGTCGGTTGTGGTTCTTATTGTTGATCCATGCTAAGCTGCGGGGCTGGCTGTTCTCACTTCTCAAGATAGCATTTAATTAAGCCGGGCGGCCAGCGTGGTGCAGCAGGGGCTGTAAGCTTACAGGTGCACTGTCCAAACAACTCACTGTCACACTGTGAGGGAGAGAGATGGAGAGATACTGAGAGAGGGGGTGAAGGATAGTGTGAGGGAGAAAAGATAAGGGCTCAGAAGAGGAGGGAACTGAACAGAAAGTGAGGGAATGTGAGGGATTAAGAGAAAGAGAGGGTGATAAACACAAAGAGGGAGGGCTAAGAGAGAGAGAGAGGGAGAGAGAATACTGCAGGCTGCATGCTGGAATGAACAAGCAGACGGAGAGCTATATGAGCCCGTTTGCCGGCTTCACTGCCCGTTCATTTTCCGCTGTAAGGAGAGAGGGACCGCCAGAGAGTCAGAGGGGAGGCAGGAGAAATGTGGCAGAGAGGTGGTAATTAAAGGAGAGACAGAAGGTGGGGAGAGAGAGAGATAAGAGTGGCTGAAAAGGGACTGTAGTTTAATAGGGGGAAAGATAAAGAGAGTGAGCACAGGCGGGAGAGAGAATGAGAGAGTGTTAGTGAGGAGCGGGAGATGTAGCGACTCGTTCATCCACGCCCCTGACTGTGGTGAAGCAAGAGAAAGGAGCCAAGAAGACAGAGAGAGACAGCATGAGAACTAGAGAAGGAGTGGAAGGAATAAGTGTTTGTATCTGGCTCAGAGTCTGACCATGAGTATGGGCTGCCTCAAGGATGGATCTGGATTCTATCTACATGCCTGAGAAGGAGGGTTTCTCTCTGCTCTTCGCGTTGTGCTTGCTTTCCCTCCAGCCCCCTGAAGCCTGGACCTCAGTCAGGAGGCGTGGGACGTGGGGACACATCTCTCTGCCTCCTCCATCCTCCGGTTCCTCCTTCCCTCCATCTGCTCTCTCAGTGACAGTGCAGCCAAGATGCAAATCAGAGAGCCACGCACAGGTAGATCCACTTGCATGCGTACTTTCAGTCACTGAGCCACTGGAGGTAAAAAGGTAAGCTGAAAGAAGGGAGGGAAGCGGCCAGCAGAGATGAAGAGAGGTGCGGAGTTCTCAGTGTATCAGGGAGGCAGCCCAGTTCGACGGCCTCCCCAGCCTCTCCCTGACAACCTCAACCTGCGGATCAAGCAGCGCTCGCTCACTAACCTGACCCTGCTCAGCGATGGCGAGCAGCGAGTTTACTCCTTTGAGCTTGACGAGCCGCCGTCTCGTGTTTCCCAACCTCAGAACTCTTCACTGTACCCATCTCCAACGCAGCGGGCAGGAGGTAGCCTGCAGGGAAGCCCTAGAAAGGAGGCAGTCACGAGGGGCGGAGGTGTACGAGGCACCAGAGCTCGATCCCTGTCGCTCTCCCTCACCAAGGTGCTTTCTCAGTCAGAGCATTCCCTCATCCCAGTCCCTTGGCGGAGCACGGCTGCAGGCGGGCGGCCACAGCGGGCGTCATACAGTGGTCATCCACGAACTGAGCCACAGCAGAAGTCCAGAGGGAAGGCAGGCACAGATGAGGAGGGCAGTAGCGGGCATTCAGATGAGGAGCCAGCGGCAGGCAGGGGTGGTGGGAAGCAGGGGGGCAGGGAGAAGGATGGGGGGTATTGGGCAGAAGAGGAGGTTTCAGAGGGAGGTCCTCGTGAGGGAACAGCTCAGCTGGATAAGGAGGTGATCCTCACCATGCTGGGGGACCTGGAGCAGGTGCTGCACACACAACCGCGCCCACGTAAGTCCATATAGTGTTAGCCAACTCCAGGAAATGAGCATGAATGTGAAATGTATTATATACTGTAGACAGAAAATATTATTATTATAATAACATTAAAGAATAATAACAGCAGCACTGGATGGAGAAAAACTTGTTCATGTTAAATAAGGAATTTTGGTTCAAAAAAGCAAACTTGAGCAGAATATGAGAATGTCATCACAGAAAACTCCTTCAATAAGCTGGTTATTTTCTTAATCCTCATGATGGGAAGCCTATTTCTCAGAGCACACTATTAGCATTTTAACAGCCTATTTAAGAAAACTGCAAGACCGGGCTGGGCTGCATGAGCTCACACAACCTCCGTTGTGCAAGAAACCCACACACACTCCCCCACAAATGTTATGAATTCATCGTCACTCCAAAGCAGTTTGAATTCATGTACACAGGCAAATGAAAAGATCTCTCTTCCACATATAAATCCTTTGTGTTACTTGCAGTGCTCACTGTCATGGTCTGTTAATGAGACACTCTGCTGTGTGTGCAGCACTGCTAAGAGCTATACTGTGAATTTAGCAGCTAGAGTCTAACCTATACCTACAGGTACCATGCTATACCTTGGCAGTAGCTTTATTAATGGTCTAGCCTGGGAGAGCTCACCATGGAGTATGCTTGATGTAGAATTCCCCAGTGTACAATGGGCTTTGTGCTTTTGGAATGAACATCCATGTACAAACCTGGCTTTGAGGGTAGAGGAGGAAAGGGACATGGGGGTCCCCTCCCACATCCCTTTCCTCGGTTGATATGACCATTTTTAACATAGTAATGTCAGCAGAGATGATTATTGTGACTGTACAGATGAAGCAAAGTGAAATGCACGACACAGCAGGGTGAGCTTTGGCAATGAGCAGATTATTGCTGATTTCCTTTGAGCAGGTTGAGGCACGATGCAGCACAGAGCAGAAATACCATGAGATATAGATGATGGAAAGTCTACACCCCCTCAACTAAAAAAGCTAAACTTGTATTACTTGCACCTCCTCACAGCCTGTGAATCACACAGCCAACGTGATCAATAGCTTATTATTACACCTTAGATTGTGTGTGTGTGTGTAGGCTTATCCACACCGTGTGTGCACACAGGTGACATAGGGTTTTTTTTTTTCTTAGTGCACATACAGTCCAAACCGTAAGTGTTTGGACAATTATACATGTCTTGTATTTTAGGCTCTGTGCTTCTGCTCATTGATTTGAAATAAAACAGTGGGTATTACATTAGAGTACCAATCTTCAGCTTTAATTTGAGTAGGTTTATATCAGTATTGAATTATGACATACTGCCCTTTTAACACATGGTCCCCAAATTGCAAGGATTCAAAAGAAATTAGTTTGCAGAGTTGAGAGTTTCTATTTTGATTGAGGTGGAGTTTTCTGTCAATATGTGGAGTGAAGAGGTGGCAATGCAAATAAAGAAGATAATAATCAGAGAGATATCAAAGATAGCTGGTTTGCCAAAATCAGCATTTGGGTACATTCTAATAAAGCAGACCGGGGACCTCAAGTCCTGTGGATGACCGGAAAATCATTTGCCCTTTATGACCTCAGAGGATTCACCACAAGATGCAAACCACTGGTAAGACTCAGAGAACAGAAATACTGCAGTTGACAAAACCACACAAAAAGAAACCCGTAGAGTTCTGGAAGAAACGTCTATGGACTGATAAAACAAAAATCTGTCTCTATCGCAATGATGGAAAGAGGAAAGTGTGGAGAAAAGGAAGGAACAGCTCATTACCCAAAGCCACCACCTCATTTGTCACACACGGTGCTGGTTCTGTTATTATTTGGGCATGTATGGCTCCAACGGAACTGGCACACTGGCATTTATTGATGATTTCACTGCGGATGGAAACAACAGGATGAATGCAGAGGTAAACAGCAGCATTCTGTGTGCTCATATTTAGCCAAATGCGTCAAAACCCACTGGATGACATTTCACTGTTCATCAGAAGAACGGTGCTAAACATACGGTCAAAGCAGCCAAAGAGCTTCTCAGGTGGAACATCTTTCACTGGCAGTCAGTCACCTGATATCATTCCACAAGGTGAAGACAAGTCAAAGAGAAAAAAATGTATCTGGACGGTACATGCTTCTATGTGTGTGTTTTATCAACAAGTGTGTCTGTTGGAGATTTATCCAGATAGTTGAAAATCCATTAACATCTGTAAAGAGCTCTTTCACCCTGTCGAAGTTGGCTTTCAAAAGTATCTGGCTGCTGCTGCGGCAGTTTGTGCTTTTAGCCTCAGGGAGTATTTGTCGCTGATGTGTATTAACAAGCTCTCAATATGCTGCAATGTTAGGAAACACATTCAGCAACAGGGCCATAAAATAGGATGTGCATACATCTCTCTTTTTGTGTGTTCGTGTGTGTGTGTGAGAGAGAGCTGCCTCAGTGACTGGCAGCCAAAGCTTCATTAAGGCTGATTTACTAAAAAAAAAAAAAAAAATCTACAATAAGGGTGCAGCTAGCATACAGTTAGGTCTAGTGGTGTTTTTCTCTGTGTGCATATTTGGGTTAGGCATGCATTTGTGTGTATTATAATTAGATGACTGGGATGGTACCCTAATAGTATTCAGCTTCAACAAGGGGCATCAGTACTAGCTAGCATGCATTATTGAAATAGAAGGGAGAGAGAGAGAGAACTGGCACTAAAGCACCCACTAATACAGCATGTGTGTGGGTGTGTGTGTGTTTCTGTGCTGGGTGTGTGTGTATAAATGTGTCAGTCCCAAACTGCAGTCATTTGCATTATGTTGTGTCAACTCTAGCTCAAGCAGCACTTGTTCCACAGCTTTTATGTGTGTGGTTTAGTGTGTATGCGTGTACATGGGTGGGTTTTTATGGGTGTGTGGACAAATTTTAGTTTGAAACTGAGGACTAGTTTGAGATTGTGAGCCCTCACAACTTCACAGGGTTGCTTGAAAGTTACGAGTTGATTTTAGGCTTCAGGTAAGAATTAGGTTTATGTTAGAATAAGGGTTCGGGTTCGGCCTTTCATTGTGATGGTGCGTGATAGGGTAAGGGGGTTAGGGAATACATTATGTCAATGAGTGTCCCTACAGCTGTCAAAAGGCCAGAATGTTTGTTTGTGTGTGTGTGTGTGTGTGTGTGTGTGTGTGTGTGTGTGTGTGTGTGTGTGTGTGTGTGTGTGTGTGT
>JBBMJY010000015.1:13337665-13348610 GCA_037833715.1 Toxotes lorentzi | reverse complement strand
GTGTGTGTGTGTGTGTGTGTGTGTGTGTGTGTGTGTGTGTGTGTGTGTGTGTGTGTGTGTGTGTGTGTGTGTGCCTTCCCTTCTTCCGTGCCCTTTTCAATCCCTCCCCCTCTCACTGGCCTGGTTTCACTTTGGCTGCTTCACAGCCTGACTGGGCCAAGAGGTGGGCAGCAGCTTGAATCCAAATGAATACGGTGTGAGTCTTCACCTCTCTGTAGTGCTGGATACTAAAGGAGAAACAGGATTTGTACATGTGCATGAGCAGCCACTACATTAGGAAATTAGGGGCATTAGGGGTTATTTCGCTGCTTGCATGGCTTGTATCCTTTTAATCCACAAAAAGGTGCTGAGCTGATAAATTGCTTATAGGTATTGTGTTTTGGAATAAATATTAGATTTCTAATGTATATGTGTGTAATGTGTCTGTTTGCCTGTGGGGTGCAGTTGTGTTGCTGCAAATTCAGCCTGACAATTCCTCAATGCAGGTGAAGGCTCTGGTCCTATACTGCAGTGGATTGCTGACATACTCGCAGACAAAACCCTACAAATGAACAGACACGCCTTGAACTGCTCCTCAGTGTTGCATGAAGTGTCCGTTCATGATGGAGACTCCAGGGCCAGATCTCCTCAAGTCACTTCATAATGGGTTTGTAATTGGATCTTTCTCAAAGGGGCCCTGGTGAGAGGAGGAGAGGAGAGGAGCAGGGAAGACATCATAAAAGAAGGAAGCATAGTAACAGAAAAAGAGGAACAAGTTAAACAGTGATACTTTGAGTTTGTGGTACCAGAGATCCAGCTCTCATTAAATTCATGAGCTGGATCTCCCTCTCGTAAGGAGCTGCAAGAAAAAATGTCTATAGTGTATCATTCTAGGCTTCAAAGGAGAGTTTTTGTCTCTCGTGATTGTTTCAGTGCTGTTTCACATGAGTTCTGTCCTGACAGGAATAAAATTCAGGGGCTCCGAAGCTTCTGTGCATTAGCTATAAGCAATTTTGTCACCATTATTGCAAGTGTGTCTTTTTCTAGTGAGTGCACCCTCATTGATTTCTAATTAGTGCCAATAAAGTGGACATCTGACACAGGGTCAGAGGCTCAGAACGTGTGGCACCACCCCAACCTCACTCAAACCTCAGTCTGTTTGCTTTGCAAAGACAAACCATGACCTCAATTATACCAGAGTGCTCTTTACCCTGCAAGGTCATTACACAGTACAGTACAGTATAATTGAGGTCAAGTCTTGACCTAATTTTGAAAAAAAAAAAAGAAAAGAAAATTCAAACATCAACATTGTAGTGTCCAGATTTTTTTTTTCTAGAAGTCCTGAAGTCTTCAGACAAATTGACTGTGACAATGTTAACCCAAGCTGAACCCTGTAATTGGTGGCAGGCTAAAAGCCTAAGAATCTCATCCTTTCTCTAACTCTTTCCACTACAGTGTCCATGCCTTTTTTTTTTTTCTTTTTCTTTTTTTTTTTTTTTTTACAGCTTATTCATTGGAGTTTAAAAGCATTTCAAAAGTCCATGGGTCCCAGACCTTTTTCATTGAGACAGCTGTAGTGCATAATAATTAGGCTCAGTTGTCCCTGTGCTTTTTGACTCATAGATTTAACCTGTATTGAAGAGGGGCTCTCTACAGGAACGACATGGCCCCGACAGCTGTGTCAGCTATAACAATAACAGCATGTGAAACACTTCAAACAGGGCTCATAGAATATGTACAACTACGGCTAATTATAAACAGGTCCCATTAAAGCTGGAAGGAGTGATTCCCTTTCAGAACAGAGACCTGAATCTGTAGAAATACCAAAGAGAGACTGTAGAGCCTCATCCTGCAAACTGAAATGAAATGTATACAGTCTGAGCATTTTTGCTAGAAAGTTTATCCAAAATGCCCTGAGGTCAACTCTGAAACTTCTGCTTATCTTCCAAACCGAACTGCTTCTCATTCCTGCATATCGCCACCTGAACCATTTTTCTCCTCCTGGCACTGAGCTGCGCCACAGGAGTCGCTGGAGGTCTTTTCAAACCTCCAGCTTGCTGCTGCTCCCATCTGCCCCCATTTGCCCCAGTCACAGTAATCACCGTAGCTTGCTGTCAGTCTGTCTGCTCAGGGTACTGAAATCAGCACACAGTGACACAGCACATCTTCTCGCACTCATCTTACCATCACTCTGCATTGCACAAGATCTGCTGGCTCATTCATCTCCACAGTGGAGACAGTTTCCTTCTGAAAGCACCTTTAAACTGGAAAGCAGTGTGACCAGCATCCATTCTGTGCCTCATGCCACTTGTTAATTACCCATTCTGTGGTTTCCGCCTGCAGATTTAGGCTAGCTTGACAAGCTAATAGAGAGGCTTAATTGGAGCAGACAAGCAGATAGTTTGGTGAGCGCCCACAGCTCACACTTCTGAAATGTTGCCCACCCCGTGCTTGTTAGCAACACTCATTCAGAAGAGGCACAATGCCTCAGTGAAACAAGTGCTTCATGTGTTTAAGCGAGGCACTGAGAAGAACATAAAATACCCTACAGCAGCATCTATGAAAGCATAGATGGTAGACGATCGTGGACTGAAGTGGCAGCGATCATCGATGTGGCTGACAGAGAAACACAGGAGCCCTGACAGGGTTTGCTTTCGCAGGCACAGCCGTGTACCCAGCTAACTGACAGAGCGCATGGTGTCATGGCACGACATTTCTGCATCAGCCTGAAGGAAAAATGTCAATACTGTGTAAAATAATGTATCCTCTTTTTAGACTAAAAGAAGTGCATGTCGTGCAGCCTGACAAGCTGATTTATTGTATGGCTTCTAAAATATCTGAATGGGGTTTAGGGACGTGCACCCATGCTGGCTGCCAACATGATCGGTCATCATTCTGTTCCCCTTGCTCAGACGTTCAGTGACATCTAATGAAATACTGTATGTCAGATGTCCTCATCACTTCTTATATTTTGTGTTTGTGCATGTGTAACCTTTGTGGGTCTGGGCGAGGGCTGTGTGTGCGCACGTGTGTGTGCGTGCAGCGCCAAACATCTCAGTAAATCATATAAAATGTGTGTCTCCAGGAGAGGACCCTGAGACAAGACGCATGAGGACGGTGAAGAACATCGCTGACCTGCGGCAAAACCTGGAAGAAACCATGTCCAGTCTACGGGGGACACAGATCAGCCACAGGTAGGGATGCAGATGGTACTGCTCTTTACTTACTCATGACTGTTTTCTTTTGGAGATACAACAGAGTGGTTATATCTCGTTCATATCCCACATTTTCTCCGAAAGACCTGGATTTGATCCTCGAGCCCTCCAGTCATAATCTTACAGCACTGTCAAGGCTGCAGCAGTCAGTCTGCTGTACGCTGCCCTGCACAGTAGCACTTCAGGTATCAAGTCAGGATTCAAGTCAAGATACCTTTTAAAATCAGTTGTAAATTTGAACCCAAATGATCTCAGGGTCAGTTATTCTGCACAGCTTGACTTCAAGCTGCTATATTTTAACTGAGACAACAATTAAATGGGATCATTAATAGAGTATCTCACAGCCCAAATGTAAAAAAAAAAAAAAAGCTCCAGTCTCTTCCTGACTTAATTATTTATAGCAGCATTAGATTAGTATTAAAGTGTGTTCGGTTTGACCACTTCTGCAACATTTGTCTGCTCAGACCCCCCACCTGGCTCTCTGCAGGCATCGTGCAGTTTCAATCAGACGCTGTTTTTAGATGCAGAGAAAACTGAATTTGCCAAGTGGTTATTTCAGCCGTTATTGCACACTGACAGTTTTGACTGACTTAGGACATTAGACGTTCAATAGTTTGCTTTCCTTTGTTAGAAGAACATTATGGAGGTTGGATCACTGTATTTGGCGTGTCATTTTGTTTGGGACACACTGTTCAATTAAAAACAGAAAATGTAAGTCAGTGAAAGTCATTCGTCAATCTCTCGCCAGCTAGTGATGATTGAAGGAAGCACAGCCATAAACACAGCACCGTCCTAATAAAACTGATAAGGCAAATACAACAGCAGCTTATTTACAAATCCAGCAGACATGGAGAAACATTAGCATTCATTTGGAGTCGTGTTTGTAATCCAATATTCATTTCCCTGTTATCTCTGTTTAGGTTTTTAACTTGTTGCTAATTTCGTCCATCTGCTTTTTGGGGCTGGGCATGTCATGTGTTTTCTGAATGAAAAAAAAACTCCACTAGTGGCCTCTTTCATATTACACAGTCGTTTAATTTATTGTAAATATGAGCATATTGCTCATAGCACAACCATGTGTCACTCAAGAAGAGCAATCAAATACATACGATACGATAGTGATATATACAATAGTGATAAAGAGAAATTTACGGATGTCTTTGCTCGAGAGCTGCTGCCTCTATAGGCCTGCTTTCAAGGGGTGCTTTCACCCTGACGTAATGTGTGGCGGTGAGTCTGAGGCTGAGACACGATCAACTCCAGAACCGCGTCATAGCCACAACAAAAGACACACTTTAGAAGAAGACCCACACATGTCACGACTGAACCAGTAAAAAATAACCGAAAAGGAGGGAAAAAAACTCTTCCTTTGTGATCACAGTTGTATGTCAGCACCAATTATTCAAGTCAGTCTCCTTGTGCGTCCGTTGTCCTTGGCAAATAAAAGCATTTCTGATTCTGAGATCTCTGACTCACCCTACACAGTTTATCACACTGATCCAACGTGGAGATATGTCTCCAAGTATTAATGATGTTCCCTCTATTACCATGCCATCTTCTCCTCCATGTTTCCTGGATTTAATTAAAAAGAGGCGTCACCTTCCTCACCAGCTGGCACGCATGTAATGACATTCAGGAGCTGATGGACAACCACAACCTTAAAAGACTGTCCCATCTGTGAGCTATGGGAAACAGAGAATCTTAACAACACACAGTGTAAAGACTGCGGCTCAGGCGAAGACAAAATGATAACCATTGGTTTATGTCAGCTTCCCGGGCAATGGTTCCCTGCTCGTCTCTCTCTCCTTCTCCCTCAGTCTATTATTTTGTGTGTTTTGCCCCATGTGCAGAGGAAGATGGTGGCCAGGCTGCCGACAGCCATGACAGATGGCAGTCTGTGTGCGTGCGTGCGTGTGTTTGTTTTCTATTTCTTTCTTCCTTAGAGGAGTCTGAGCCAGGCACAATCAATAAAGTACTATTGTCTTAGCACCACATTTAATCCAGTGGGACCCACAGGGTTGGGGCGTGATGTGTGTGATTGGCCCGAGGACAGAAGTCTCATTCACATGCGTCAGACATACAAGGACAGTCAGCTTGAAATATGTGCAAAATGCATCAGTACCTACACATAGCCATCATGTGTGGTGTCTGTGTTCTATTTGGAGCAGCATAACAGCAAAGCAATAAGCACTGGTCTAAGATGGCAGCAGCCCCAGTGAAATAGTGCATGGTCTACTGCAAAGTTTTCAACCATTACATTTAATGGAAAAAAAAAAAGGAGAAGCCAGCTCCTGAGTGTGTGCCTGTGTCAGTCCAAAGTCTCTATGTGTTTATATTCTGAATGTGACGATAGCTGCGGAGCATGCATGCCAATTCTGTCCATGACAAAAGCCTGGCCAGACCATCCTAATCTCTCCCCTGGATAAGAAATGGCTGTAATCACCATGAAGCTTTGAATCACCTTAAGTAATTAATCACTGTTACACTCGAGTAGACATGACTGTCATATTCATCATTGTGTCTTTCTCTCCACTCATTCTGTGGCATTCTCCCTTCGTACACTGCGTCTTTCTTTTTTTTTTGACAAACAAATAAAACAACAGTAGTCATCATGTCAGCAGCTGAGGTCATACAGTATGTGCCTGTGGAAGTATTTACCTCATAAAAGTCTGGCTCAGTACACCACTCAATGGATGGAATGAGCAGGAGACACTCATTTTCAGATGCTTGTGTGAAAAAGAAAGATTTTAGGAAAGCCATGTTATAAAGGAAAAATATGTGAAATGTTCAGATTGTGTTCAGAATGAAGCAGATTTGTGAAGATGCAGCCAGTGACTTCATCCATTGCTATTTTTCTTTTAATTAGATACTGATGGAGCAGAGTAGCCCTACTGAAATATTTACCACACTACAGGTATCTTCCAAAAAAGACACAATTTTAATTTATTACAGAGATCATTTCAGAGCTGGAGCAAAAGCACAACTGTATGGCAGAACATTTACAATGAAATGAGGGGCTTCTCTTATATCTGGAGACTGTCACTTGTCAAAGTCTAATGACTAGTTTGAACAACATGTGTACATGATTGCTGCACCTTTTAACATGTCATACATTCAAGACAGATGTTTGGCCCATTGGTTTTATGATTGCTCTACTGTACAAAAAAACCCCAACAAAAAACAGGTTTTTTACATTTTGGTCACTTTAGATACACAAAGTTTAAAAAAATATTACTAACTATTAAGAAGCTCCCCAGTTTTTCCATCATTAGTTTTCCATTATTAGATGTTGCATGTGTCTCTGTTGCACAGCGACTCCCAAATGTTCTTGGATCATGAGAATTGACACTGAAACGGACTGAAAATGCAGCCATTTCGCAGTGAAGTGCAGCTCGACTGGAAGCTGGTGGCAGCTAATGTTACCTAAAATTCTTCAAATAGTACGTGTGGTTAAGCTGCAGTTTCAGAGGCCCTGCTATCATCCCCCTTTCTCATTAAACTGACCTTGCCACTTCAGTGCTGCAACCATCATGGCAACCTAAGTTCATATCCACAATATTCTTCCGAGATTCAGACATACTGGGGCCTCCACAGACAATCTGTATTGATCACAGAAGACATTTAATGTTTTTTTTTCTCCAGCTGTGAAAAATATTATTGATTGACATTGGAAGGGAAAAGAAACAGGTCTTATGTGTGAAGACATGCTGTGATCTTCAATGACGAACCTGGCACAGCAAACGGGAAAGGGAAATCTCTCCTGCTACTCGCTCCCTGTCTGCTCAGGCCTGAGGGATCCCTGTCCAGTCCCATGGGGATTAAACAACCGCCAGATGACATTATGAGCATAATAGCTTAACCCTGTTGGATTTGTTTATTTTTCTGTTTACATTTGGAGCACAGAGAGAACAGGGTTGGCTAAATTATTCATTGCTTTGGAATTGAGGAGATAGCCGTTGGTCCTGTTTGAGTGCATGTACAGTATTCTGAGGCGAGCTCGTTTTTGCTTTTCTTTTTTTCTTCTTAATTTTTTTTCTTTTGCACATTTAGCTGACGCTTCAATATCAAGCGATTTGCAGTGATTGCAACAGTAGAGTGAAAGTGTAACACCACCAGAATTGCAAGTTCTTAACAGTAATGATTGGTCAAAGCCAGAGACACTTTTCAATCCCTGACAGTGTTCGTGTGAGAGCAGTCAGACTGAGTGGAGGAGTGACAGGACTCAGCTAGAGGAAGGTAATAGAGCACTTTTTGACAAGCTTATTTTTCAGTCTATGGAAAGTTACTCGTCTGTTCTTGTGTGTGAAACATGGTTGTGTTGGGTGGGTTTTAAACCACCTCTAAATGACTTACATGATAACATACGTTTGTAGTGTAGTGTATATTTGCTTTTATGGTCAAAGCTACCGACCTAAGTTTAAGGTTTATGTTGATGATGATCCCACAAAAAAAAAAACTAATTCTTTTCTTTATATTTTATATATAAACTAACATAAATAGAACATAATCCTGTGTTCAAAAACACTCTTTAATGAAGGACAGTTAATACAGTAACATGTAATATAAGTACATACTTTTGCTAACAATCCCAGGGTGTCACATTTAATAGATGTAAGCATTTCATTCATGCATTCTCATATATATATATATATATATATATATATATATATATTTGTCACAGTAATGACAAACTGATCATGATCCATAAGAGTCTGAAATACTCTATTTACTGCTCACTGTAATTTATTGAGTTTATGTTATATACCATAAGCTGTAGTGTGTAAGTGAATTCAGAGACAGCTGAAGTCTAAAGCTTTGAATAAACTCTCAGTTCACTGTATAGTAAGGACTCCACTTGACCTCATACCAGCTCCTTCAGGGGGGTGTTGGTGGATTGAGCAGCAGTAGAACTGTTTTAACAGAATAATCATCAGTTAAAAAGTAGGCTGGAGGTTTACAGTGTTTTCATCTGACATGCAACCTAACTGAAGAAGTGTTATTGTGAAAACTGGGGCTAGTACTGTAATACTGATGCTGCAGAGTTTCATTTTAACAGGATCACTGAACTAATCTCCTCAAGAAATGCACCTTTAACTGTTAAACTCTCAGACCTCGTTAGCAGCTGCAAGAGAAGGTTCCAATGTATTTATATCTGCCATTGCTCAGCAATAAGCAATTCCCTGCTGTCAACATGGATTCTTCTCCTCCTGAGCTCTTGGCTAAACACAAAATAGTCTCCCTCTGTTAGCATTTATTTTGGTTTTGGTTCTGCTTTATACCAGATGACGCAAGGCTGCTCAAACCCCAGCAGGGGTTATGGGAAATGTGGTCTTAATTTTGAGAAACAGCAATATTCACAATACTGGTGAGAGTCAGAGACTACCAATGATTTATGGTTATTATATGGCACTCTTAATTTGACAACAATATGCTGAAGTTATATGAAGCCTATCATCTATTTTAGAATGCATTGTGTTATCTTTTTAATCGAACATATTGCTGTTATGTTATAATTGTGTAAAATATCTCAGTACCTTTCCTCTACTTGCTGCTCAGCCATATTCTTGGTTTCCACACTCATTTATCTTGACACCTACACACACAGTCTCCCTCAGTTTTTCTGTCTTTCTCCTTCTTTTTTTCTCTGCTGCCTGGAGATAAAGATAAGCTGATTTAGCAAGCTGCTTTGTGTACGAATGGTTAAATGATTTTGATTTCTATACTGTAGCAAATTGATTTCTGTATTTCCATATTCGGCTGTGATTGCTAGTCAGATAAACCATTGTATTTTTCATGTGGCTTCTCTGCGCTCTAACATGGTATTGTGTGTGTCATTGGGGCTGGTGTGTGCGTGTGTTGATCTCAGAAGGTGTTGATCAAGATGTGTTGTGAATATGGCTGCCCCTCTCATGTTGGCACTTGGCATCACAGGAATGCCGTGTTCTGCCCTTTCTCTCTCACACACACACACACACACACACACACACACACACACACACACACACACACGCACACACACACACTGCTCTCACACCTCTCTCCCTTCTATGTGTGAGACATTGCTTTAAGATGTCACTGCTTTTGTCACCTAATGGAGGAAGGCCGCTGTACAGAGGCAGGCATCCAAATAGGTGTCTCATCCCACATATCCAGCTACAGTTCTCCATTTCAACTGCATCATCAGCTACAATCACTTCTTCCCTTAAAAGTGTTTTTTAAACCAAACAGATTTTTTTCTAAGGTAAAAAATATTCTACAGCAGTTGTACAGCAAACACACAATAAATGTATGTTTTTCTATCGGCTTCATCTGCTCATCATTTATAGGTGAGTACTGGCAGACAATGAGTGTGTTTACATTAAAATGAATCTGCTGATAATGCTACAGTTTAGTGTGTTTACATACAAACATCAAGTCTTTATATTGTGAAATTCAAATAAGCAGCAAAGTTTATGATAGTGTTCGCCTTAATTCTATTTACAGATTTCCTGCATGTGTTAGTCCTGTTTCCATGGCAATATATATTATGTATAACGCCACACACCATTATTTTGTTTACACAAGGATATTTTTGTTGAGAAAATACATTAGAAGCTTATACTTAAGCATAAAAGCCTGTGGAACTATCTGGTTTTGTTCTGTCTCTCATCATGTAAATGCAGTGCACTGTTTTTCCCAGCAGAGAGAGCTAAAGCTAGGTACCACTGCTGCCATGCTTTGCTTTCTGTGTCCAGATACATCAGGTTTCTAGTCCTGTTGTGTAAGCGGTCATGAGTGTATTTTTCTTGTGTTCGTAGTTTGAAGATGTTTTTGCTGTCTCACCTGAAGCACTTTGCTTCCTATTCTTGCAGGAAAAACAATCTTCTGAGGCATTTTTAAAAGATGACAGTGTGTTGCAGTTGACATTTTCAGATTCTTCTCCAAAAATGACTGTACAGGCTAATGGAGACTAATGGAGAATATTCAGAATAGTGAGTCAGCCCCCTTTGTCTCCCTCCATCATATTTAATTCCTTTTCTTGGCTGTTTTCTTTGCTAACATTTTACTTATTCTCACACTGCCACTCCTTTTCTCCCTCTATCCCACACGACCTATCTTTCTTTAGATGCATTTTCATCTATCGTATGACACAATTCAGTGAGGATTTATGATTCAGTGTCTCTGTTAAGCCTTAAAGCTTTGTAACAAAGGCAACATAATTTTGTGATAATGTCAGACAAGTCATGATGTAGACTTTAAATATTGTCTTTAGTTATTACTGAATGGCTGAATTGTGTGGCTTTTCTTTTGTATTATTTTATATTTTTTGTTCTTATATACTGTAACTTTATAAAAAATCAACACAACCAGAGTTTTTAAAAACCTGAGCATGATATAGCCTGGCATAACCATGTCCAGATTTTAATTTAATCATTTTTTTCCTAATATAGAGGAGGTTTAGTTACATACTTCAACCTTGCTGAAGCAAAAGCACCTCGTCCTGATTTTATTTCCTGTGATGTGTCAAGAGTTTGTATAAGACTCACTTGATAGTTGTATGGAAACATTGCTGTCTCCTCTCTCTCTGTTTCTATGTGATGTACCATGATGGTCTGACATATGTTCTCATGGGAGCCTTCACTTTCTTCTCTCCTCCCCCTTCAAGTTAACACACCGGAAGAAACAGCACTTTAGGAAGGTCACACACACACACACACACACACACACACACACACACACACACACACACACACACACACACACACACACAC
>JBBMJY010000015.1:13318667-13337565 GCA_037833715.1 Toxotes lorentzi | reverse complement strand
ACACACACACACACACACACACACACACACACACACACACACACACACACACACACACACACACACACAGTAATGCCAGACAAGCCGGCATGCCATTTGAAGGGAGGGGAGTGGCACTGAACTGATGTAGGCAGCTCTCTTCTGAAAATATGACTGATCTTTTCACCTGAATGATTTGTCCTTTGCACAAGAGTGCACTTGATATGATGGCTTCAGTGTCTTGGACTTCTGGGTTTGGTCTATTTGAGGCACTTTATCAAAGGCCCTCTGTATGGAGCCTTTAAGAATGGTTAGCAGAAAACACCCTGCTGATAATTATCACTGTATCTGTGTCATTTCAAGAGTCAGAATTAACTCCCTTATTCTGTCTTTCTACCTCCACAGTACGCTAGAAACAACCTTCGACACCACAGTAACCACTGAGGTCAATGGGCGGAGTCTCCCAGCCCTCACTGCACGCTCCTCCCCCATGGCCTGGCGACTGGGCCCAACACAAACCCCGCGTCTCCAGGCAGGCGATGCCCCCTCAATGCCCAGCAGCTATGCTGCGCCCAGGGCAAGCTCGACGGGTGCTGGCACCACCACTGGCCGCTATAGCGGGCACTCGGACCCCTCCAGGTTTGTGTTCAGTGCCCCCCTGAGGCGAGCAGCAGCAGCAGGGGCAAGGGGTGCGGAGCAGGGGGAGAAGGGAGGAGGAGGGCTGGAAGGAGGGAAGCAGATGGAGGTGGCAGGGTACATGAGTGATGGGGACATCCTAGGGAAGAACGGCCGGATGGATGAGATCACCAGCGGGTAGGATGAGCATGTTAGCTTCCTCTGACACACTAATTCCAAGATGCTTTCATGGCAGAATCAATCATTCTTTTGACCTTATAAATGAAAATATAGGCAGGTTTACCCTGTGTTAACTGATGTAAACAAACTTTTAACATCATATCAGTTATTAAAACATACTGTGTTGTCAGCTATAGACCTTAAAACTGTTGATCAGGTTTTTGGGAAATAAGCTTATTTGCTATTTTACCACTCTCATCTCTGTGCTGTAAATATGAAGCTACAGCCAGCAGCCTTAGCTTAGCTTATAAAGAATGAAAAATTGGGGGAAACAACTAGCCTGGCTCTGTCCTGTGGTACAGTATGGGAGCCTGGAAACCTGAGGATGGTTATCTCCTCTGTTTGCCACGCAGCTGTTCAGAAGTAACTGCCATGAAAAAGTCTATCAAACACCATTTCTTGGTTTTTTTTTTCACTGTTTATTTTTTACTTTTTATTTTAAATATAATGCAACTACTCAGTTAGCTGGTAGGTGGATTTTGTTACCTTTGAACAGACCCAGGTTAGCTGTTTCCCATTTCCCACCTTTATGCTAAGCTAACTGACTGCTGGTTGCAGAGTGTTATTGATTTCCTAACCCTCATAAAGAAAAAAAAATGACTAAATATTGCTCTTAACGAAAAGCATTAGTTTGAGCAATAGCATGTCATAAACTAGTGTTTTGGGGCATGTTGTTGATACTTGAATCACCAGCGCACTTGTACTTTTTACTATGCTGTGGTGTGAAACAGCATTCAGTTTCTAGATGTGCCTCCTATGTGTAAACATTTAGTGGCTGCAAATGTGTTTCTTTGCCTTTTTATGCATTGAGTACAGTACTCACAGTACATTTTACAACCCTCTCATGTTGATGACATTTTGTAAGGCCTCTGTGTCAGTGTATATTAATCCTATTAACTTTTCTTTGATGTCTAAAGGAGAAGGTGACAGCTTTAATATATGGTAGATTGGCCTTCTACATCATTTATGGTGACTAAAACACCACTTTAAAGGCCATTTGTTTTTTGAAGCATCATAAAATACATGTGACACATTTCTGTTCACGCTTAGCTGTGCATTCATACAGTTTCCAAGGCCTTTACCAGTGTCTCTCTGTGCATCAATACAAATAGCCCGCTGAGCTCCACCAAGGCTATCATTGGTTTGTCACACCTTGAAAGGAAAGGTTCAGATAATACATTTACATGAGCCTTGAAGGCACTCGATGCACTGACAGATTACCTGAATGAAGAAAGATAAGTCAGTGTCTAACACAAAACATCATGACATGTGGGCTTCTGACCTCCATTTGCTAAATAGCAATAAATGCCTTGAGCAAGTGGTAGGTGTCTTGAAAATGGAATTCACCTTCCTCACACGCATCCACATGAACACACACTCCCACTTGGCATCCATGCACTTAAGACTTCCTGAAAGGGGGGCAGGGAATACTGTGAGGGGCAGTTAAGTGAGGATTGATGGAGTGAAGCATCCGTAGGATTAAAGACGTGACAGAACAGAAAATGAAACAACACGTTGGGAGAGAAAGGTGATTAGCTGAATTATTAGCTTAATTAGCTCAACACTAATGATCCCCATGTCCTATCAGCCGTGTCTGATAGCTATCTGGCAGTAGCCTCAAATCCTACCACTCACTCACATCCACAGATACACAAAGCCACTTAAACGTGCATCTTTTTTTGTAAATTAACCAAATTGCAGTCTAAGTACCTTAATGTTCATTAACCAGATTATCCATCAATCAAACATGTCACTGTCTTCTCTCTAGTTTATTTGAAAAAATTTGTTGCATTTGAAAAAAAAAATACTGAATAACTCAAACCTTTTGTGCCAAAGTGAGGTCAGACATCTACTTCCTCTAATTACCTCTCCTCTCACAGATACCTTACAGACGGTGGCCTCCATCTGTATGCACGGAACCCAGGCCGAGCCTCAGACGTGGCTTCTTCGCGCGAAATATCCCAGAGAGGGAGCAAAGAGATGCAGGGTGACATAGACAGGTAAGGATGGGAGTCCGCCAGTCATACAGTGCAGTTTCTTTTGCTGTTGTGTGTCTGACGTGTGTGTGGACCACACCCAGATCTAGTTGAGCTTCCTCAAGTTTTGAGATTTATCCAAGGACACATTGAATGGATGAAAGCACATTGTTTAGTGTCCACATTTGCATGCCGTGTATACATTTTACATTTCATCTGGCACTTTCACTAATCACTTTCAGCTGCAGCCAGGTAGATGTTTGCAAGGGCAAATCCACCAGACTGTGCTTTGCAGCCAGTGATGCGTGTGTGTGAGAAAAGCAGTAATACAGTATTGTATTATTGAAGATACAGATTTACTAAACTAAAAGTATGAGTGGTGCTGAAAAGAGTAAAAGCTGTCAGTCTGTGACAGATGATAAGGATCAAACATCTGCACAGAATGTGTGTTGTTTGCTCATCATAGATGATCATAGATGTAACCTTACCCAGCAAAACACTAATGAAAACAAAAACATAAATAAGTTCATGTCCTTCAGAGGTGATAGTCAGCCACCCCCCTCCACTCCCCCCACTGCAGGGACACCCAAGACTAAATGAAGTGAAAAGGAGAGACGTGGCTTCGATTTGAACCTGTCAGGCTAAGATTGCAATGACAGGCCTTCAGAGAGGCTGCTGGGAATCGACTGATGCAGTGACATTTCTCAGTGTCGCACCTCCAACTTCTGCCAAGATTTTAATGAGTGACAGTGTTTAGAGGAGTGGGAGGCCTGAAAAGCAATCAGATATGGCTCTCAAGAATTAGTTGGCTTTTGTTCTAGTGCTTTAAATTAAGTGTCGTCAAAGACACTCTAAGCCAAGCTGGCAGTGTGCATCAAAATTCTCGTAACTCTAAAAAATAAATATAAAACCACATTATCCTTGGTTTTATATTCAGGTTGTTACTTTAGTCAGTTTTGGGATCCTATTCAAGGAAAAGCTAGATTTGCAAAAAGTGCATGTGGTTACATAAGGCAAATTTAGACAGAGTGAAGTATGACTTGCAGATGTGCTTGCTTCCTGCTGTGTCTGTGTCTTTGTTTTTTCTACCCGTCTACATAATCCAATTGTTTCACAGCCCAGACGATCCTGCTGCTTCTGGGTTACATGCTCGGTCTCGCAAGCATGTTTGTCACAACAGTCAGTCAAGCCAGTCAGCCAGGGGCGAGTCCGATCATATCTGTGATCGGTCGAGCGTCAGAACATGGTAGACCTGACCGGAGGTTCAGAACAGGCGACTAACTTGCCCCCGTCAGTTTCAGACTGATCTGCCCATCAGATTTTGACACTCAGGCAAAGATCGTATAAGAATAAATATGAACCCTGTGAACTGTCTCTTCCATTTGCCAAGTCTCAGCTTCAGCCTGCATGTGTTTTATCTCAGTATTGTAATATTTTTGCCTAAAGTCTCTCTCACCTTGCTTTGACATAAATCCAAAAAACTGCAGCTTTTCTCAGCTAAAGTCTGTGTTAGCGCTCTGGGCCTCAGGGGCGATGAGGAAATATTGATGCCTGCTTCCCCTTAAGATGCCTTCAGGCAACAGACTCCCGATAGGATCAGAATTTGAACTCTGAAACCTTTTTCTTCCTTCCTTCTTTCCTTCCTCTCTTTTACCTTACAGAGCTATGTGAATGTACACATGCACACACACAAGAATACACATAATGCCTTCCCCCTGTCTCCCTCTGACATGTGTGATTGTCAGAAGCTGAGCTGTCACTTCCCACTGACAAACGACTAAGCTAAGGGGGGTGAATTTATTTCTGAGGCAATTGCTCACTGGGCTTCACACCTCAGCCCGGCTTTAGCTCCTTTTGTAGGATAGGATCTTCCTCCATGATCCGTTCCTTCTTTATCCCAAAGCATTCGTCTTCTTTTCCCC
Organism: Toxotes lorentzi; assembly: GCA_037833715.1. Classification (NCBI taxonomy): domain Eukaryota; kingdom Metazoa; phylum Chordata; class Actinopteri; family Toxotidae; genus Toxotes; species Toxotes lorentzi. The sequence goes on along the minus strand of JBBMJY010000015.1, from coordinate 13,332,833 downwards.
ATAAAACCCTGTATTTAAGTAAAATGAGCAGGGGATAAGGCCCAAGTTCAAACAATCAGTTTCCTGACTTTGAAGAACTTTTCAGGAATGATAAGTACAAGCAAAGCATTTATTCCAAGACTGTGAGTCAAATCTAAACTGTCTAGTTTCGCTTTCCATGATGCCCCCCAGATTTTTCATATTTAGCTGTTCAACACATTTTTCCAACTACCTCTGCAACTGGCAGCTGGAGTTTTAGTCGGATTTTTCTTGCAGCTATGTTCAGTTGCTGTTTTATTTTTGTTCCCTTATCCAAGAGAAAATGTTGGCATTCCTTTTCAACCATTGGAAGATACTGACAATGCTGCAGAAAGTAGCTGATTATTTGAAACCCCGCCCACTGCTCCTGGACAGGCTGTGTTTGCATTTAGTGATGTTAAGAGCGTTTCTGATAAAGATCACAGTTAATATTTTTCTTGTATTCATTATCAAATGCCTCATTTAAATGTAAATTTCCTGGAATATCTTTAACCAGTTCCCACTGAAAAGATGTGAACTTGTTGCATGCAGCTGTGGATTCTCAGAGGTGTTCAGTCTCAGAGATTTTCTAATCAAGGAAAAAGTCTGACTCATGTCTCAGACACAAGACACATGCTGTCTGTCATGTGGCTGCTCTGCATTCTGGGGCACATCACAAAGACAGGCTTTGACTGTGGCTTTGATCAAACTCATAGTCAGACTTCAGATAGTGGTCTAAATGTATTCATTGCACCAATAACCAATAACTTTTTAACAAAAAAACATGGCTGACCAAACAACCACATCAAACCATTTCAGAAGCATAAAATCTCTTTCTCATTTCTCAATCCACAACTTTGTGAACCACAAATTATGAGCCATGATTTGCTCTTTTTGTCATCACTGGCCAGCAGGTGTCACCGATTGTTACCATGGAAATAAGGCTCTTAATGGTCTATGGCTATGGTGGCTAACTTTTTAGGCTAAAAAAAGTTGATTTTTGTTTTGTGAAAGTGTCCAACATTGCATTAGACTAATCTAAGAGCAGCCTAACTTTATAGACTAGTCTAAAATATTTTTGTGGAACAGACCCCTGGTTTGCTGTGAGGACAACTGGTCTTTGTGGTCTTCTTGATATCTAAGAAGAGTCTCTTCCTCTAAAACCTAAACCAGATTTTCAGTGTCTATAACAGCAGCTTCATGACTGTTTTGGTCACAAAACTTTTTTTCAGAAAGTTTAGTTTGCTGTTTTTTCTCTGGTGACTCAACAAAACTATATTTTGAGTGAGAGAGTGTTAGAGAAGACCCAGAGCTTTCAGCTGTTTATGATAATAGCTGGATATGAAGTTTAGTTTGGGTAAAATATTTGGAAAGAATTACTGAGCATTAAAATGTTTCCTCCCTCTTCTCTTTGCTTCTTTTGGATTTCCTCTTAGTTATGAGCTATAATTGGGAAAGTACACACATGCAGCTACACACACACGCACACACACACACATACCTCAATCAGTCCTAAACACACACTTATACAAGTACACATCCCTCACTCCCAGTTCTCCTGGCACACTGGCAATAGTACAGAGAGTTCCTGGGAGGCAGAAAGCAGGAGTCGGTCTGTGTACATAAACTGAACTCCCATGAGGCTCATTATGCCTCACGCTTTTTTCCCTCCATAACGACTCCCCTGGCTGCCACCCACAGCAGCTTTATCCTCAACCAACAGAGCCTCTGAGGAAATTCATCTAAATGACTCATCAGATCAGGACTCATGGCCAGCAGGTGACTGGGACCATCTGGGGTTAGAACAGTGCGGTCCTGTGTTTGCTGCAGTAAACCTTAGAAGAGATATCTGCTTGATGTCACTATAGTTGATGTTACATACAGCTCATCTCTGTGTCTTGATCAGATCAGCTTTGTGGGTGCCCCTGTTTCTTGGGAAAAGGCTCTGCTGTACAGGAAGTGATGCATTATGTTTCCAGAGGTGGTTTGATTTGAAAAGGAGAGGATAAAGCTGAGAGGTCAAGATTAGATTTGAGTGTTTTTATCATCACTGTTGGGCCAGAGCCACAGCTTTTTACCTCCGGTATTCAGCAAAACTAAGTGTAACAAGATAGACAAATAAGCACAGTGTCAAATGTTATTTTTCATTTGTACTAAGAATAGACTTTCCTGAAACTGACCATCTGCCCCAAAGCAGCAAAACAACAAAGGCTCAGATCCCTGTTCTAATCAGTCTGTGTTCAAAACAATGGTGAATTCAGCCATGGCTAAAAGCCCCTCTCTAAAAATACCCTCCTGTCATGCAACATAGATGAGTGCATGCTCGTGGCTTTACTGTCAAGAAAAGACGCCCAAGGAGAATGTTTTGACACAGGCTCCTCGTTCTCAGCAGAGACATGAATAAGTAACAGGGCCTCGCTTTTAGCATCCTGGTGCCTGGTGTGTGTGGCACTGTCTCTCTCTCTCTCTCTCTCACTCAGCCTCCTTTTTGAGGGCTGGACTGTGGCAGCTGGCTCTGCATTTTTCTGTTATCTGAAGCTTTGGGGGATTGGAGACAAGTTTTTGTTTGAAAGTGTGTTGTGTTGTGGTAGCGTTGTCCATGCTTGACAAACAGAGTTTGTTTGTGCACTTGTCCTAGACTACATTTTAGGAGTGTGTGTGTGTGTGTGCGCGCGCATGTGTGTGTGTGTGCAGATTTCTGTATATGTGTGTGTTACTGAGCAGCAAGATCCTGGCTGTCACTCTGCAGAGCAGTGACAGTCATGGTGAAGCTGCATGACTCGTCGTGCTGCCATAAGCAGCGAGGAGATTTGGAGGAGACAGTTTTTAACCATCAATGACAAAGCCAGTCGTTATATAAGTTTCTCTGTAGCTCATCTCTGCCAGGGGCGCCACTTAGGAAGAAAATATCCTCGCTCACGTTGCACCTGAAACTGCAGCGCTTCAAAGTTTCTGCTTTCTAGCTTTCTGAATTTTTCTGGCACTCGTCAGTCTCTTTCTGTTTTACAGACATTTGACTTTTTTCAGTCTTTGCACCTTAATGAAGAGCACACAGGCACACAGACTAAACTTAGCTAACTGTGATGATAATTGGAAGAAGTTTTATTGCAGATTTGAGTACGCAGCTGTGTCTGGCTCTCGTATGTGTGCGTGCTCATGCAAATGCATATCCTCCCTTGTGCAGGTACGTGCATACACACATATTTGCTCTCAAATACAGTCAAATTGCAGCCCACGAAAACACACACTAATTAGTCATCTGTTCCTTCATAAGAGCTCAAAGGAAAGTTTCCACTTTTTGGAAGCGGAGTTTTCCTCTTATTTCTTAATGTCTGGCATTGATTCAACTGTGTCTTCTACTCTGGATGCTGCTCTCTCTATTTATAATGAATCTGCATATTTCTCATACTTTCCTCCAGGGGAAGCTTGGTATCCTCGTTAATTACTGTACTCAGTGAATTAATAAGTGAAGTCAAGTAGTTACAGAACGGGCAGTGATGAAATAAAAAGACATCCTGCCCTACTTCGTTTTTCTGAACGTCAGGTTTGGGTCCAACAACTGACAATGACTTACTCAAATGCCTTATTTTTAAAATCAAAAGTGACAAAAACTTCAGTGTTCAGTTTCAGCCAAAACAAATTTTGTATTTTACATACACAGATGTCTTATTCATCTTTTAATAAAAATAATATGTTTCTTTTCATTCCACTAAGTGCATCAGGTCTGAGTATTCTGTGTTCCTGTTAGTAAATTCTGTTGTGGTTCCTCTTCCTTCACTGAGCCTGGCTGATGCAGCTCTCAGCATGGTGATCTTTGGACCATATGCCCCTCTGACTGTGAACCACAGCTCTGTCTGTCAGGGGCAAGTTATTCATCTGGTATGACTGAGAGGTGAAAGACAGCATGGCCATCAGTGTTTTTGTGGAATATTAATTTAGAGATATTATCAAAACACTGCAAATAATGGCACCATATTTTAGAAATATGTAGCCTATAGGAGCCTCTTTATGTTTTACAGTGTAAGCCAACAGAAATGAACTTCTGTTAGTAATAAGCACTACAAAACAGCTCCTAGTTCCATCGCAATAATGTGAATTTTTCAGTTTCACATTTTAAACACAATTTAACACTTCAGCAATTGCGCTTCTGTGATGTAATGAGATTTAATTCTTCTCTTGTGCGTAATAACTTCTTGACATGTCTGGGGTTAAACACTCTAGTTCAACATTTGAGCAAATACGCTAATGCGGTTTCTTTCCAAGAGATGAGAATATCAGTACCATTCATAGTGGTACTGAATATGAAGCTGCAGTCATCAGCCAGTTACCTTTCCCTAAAGACTTCAGACTGGGTATGTCCAAGGGTAATTCTCTCATAACTAAATCGATGACATGATAAATGTGACAGATGAAGGCTAACATAAAATGTAGTGGGAAAAAAATAAGAACCCTTTCCTTCTCTCCCCTCCAAACAACGCAGACCTTCAGAAGAGAAGAAAATAAACATAACCTTCCACAGTTTCTGATCCACCTCCCCCCACACATAATTTTCTTACAGCCCCCTTTTTTCCCTGTTACAAAGTAACAGAAAAGTTAAATTATTAAGAAAGCTTTCAAAGGCTAGTTCCTCCATGATAGAAATGCCACACATATTTTTGCAACACCCTCAGTCTGGGGACCAGTCAGGAGCCTTCATGACTGTGACACTTCTTTATCTCCATATTCACTGTGTATGTATAGACATCTTTATACCCTCTGTTCATGCATATTCACAGGTCTCACGTGTGACTCTATGTGATTTATGGGAAACAGTGTCATGTGTATTGTGCAGGCCATACAGTAGTCAGGGAAACAGAAATGTGGAAATGTGGTGTCAGTGACTCATACTAAGGTCACACTGTAAGCTTGCCATGAGACTTGAAGGCATTACTACCTTGTATTATTTATCATGAGCATCCACATATAATGGGCTCAGAATGAACAGAAGTATGTCCATAAGTACATTTGAAGTAAACAGTGCTAAATGTTTGTGCGTGGGTTCAACTCTTCCCACAACCCTGCATTAGAAGTAATATGATGAAATATTAGATGAGAATAGGAAGGTGACCCATTGATCTTAACGGAGAAGTGGTGTAGTCCTCTATTATAAAGAGAGCGATTCCCTCCATTACAAGCAGTGATTTCAATATATCTTGAGTCTCAACGCTCAGTTGATTTAAAACTTTTATTTCTTAACTTTTTTTTCGAATAAGTTTGTCTAGTTAAAAGGCCGAGTGTTTACGGAAGGGAAAGCCGCAGCTTATTTGACTGTTGATGCAGAGCTTGTGCCCCTGACAGTTCACTCATATTGGAAATTCGTTTAAAAGACTGGATTGTCTGCATGTTTTTGATGTCAAAGCATCTTCTTTGTTATACACTTGGCAACAAGTTGTGATGAAATTAAAAAATTAAAGCATCACATTTAGTTGTTATGATCTTATGACTGAACTGTGTGAGGGTGTTTGGAGGGCAGGTTTCCCTTTAATTTTAGAGTTAGTGCAGCTTGTTGTCATTCTATTCATAATTGGGAACAAGAAATGGAGAATTAAAAATAATTAATTCCATATTTCTTTGACATTTTAACCCAGCAGAGAGGACGCCAGAAAGTCTTGTTGTTAGAGAGACTACAGTATTTCTGTTACAGCACACCTGTGTAGCAGTAGATAATAGGATTCATGAAACATCTGTCTGCAGTACTGCTGATGGATTGAGTCAGGACTGCCCGTATACAGTGCTAATGCAGGATAGATTTTAGGATAAAAACACTAAAGGCTTTTTGCTGCAGTTGCATCAATTCATTTGGTTGAAAATTTCCAGGGATATGACTCCATTCATCATCTGACAGGCCTAATGAGTTTGTGAAGATAAGAATCGACAAAGCTCCTATCACTGCTAATTCACTTTACTGCCATAGAGACTGACTCTGTTGTGGATTATAAAACTGTAATCTTGTTAAATGACGAGTGTTGTGATATAATTATGGCAGTCCAACGTTCATGAAGCTGTATGGAACTTATTATTGATGATGTTCCTCTTTTTTGACCAGTAACAGACCAGTAAGTGACCTAAACATGATATCAGAGGAATCACAATTGTTTAAAATGTAAAACCCCAAATAAAACCCTCATTGCTTAGTGTATATTGTACTGGTTGAATGTGTTATTTAGTTGTCAAGTTTCATGGATTGACTTACATTTAAGGACAGATACATAGTGACATTTGTGGCAACCCTGTAAATTCTCTTTCCCAGAGAGGCACAGCCAGTTGTCCGTTTCTCATCATTGATTCTGGACACACGCCAAGATCATTGGTGGTCAGATTCTAACCTCAGCTGATGGGCTTGGTTGAGCTGCCACTGTTCTGCCTCTTTCTATCAAGTTGTAATGCCATAATCCTAGAAAGATAAAGGCCCTTCTGTGCCAGGACAGTAGAGGATGCGAGGTTTGGTGGTGAACAGTTTGCCAAGTCGTCTGCCACAGAAAGCAGAGGCAGACGGCCGACTGATCCGCCGATGTTCACTAGCCCGCTCATCCCCTCCAACCCCACAACCTTGCCAGGGTTGGTGACCATCTGGTTATTTTTGCCCCTCCCATACTAGCCCATTTGCAGCACCATTGTCTTATATGCATCATATTGATTGGTGAAACCATTTTTTACTCTTTGCACTATTTGCATTATATGCTATCCAAAATTGAAGCAACAAATTTTTAGCAAAAAGAAGATTTTAAAAAATAAATTATCAAAATTGTTGCAGATTTTTTTCTTTCTTTCAACTAATCAACTATTTTACTAAACTTCCTGTTAATGCATTTTGATATTTGGACTTTGTAGTGTTTGTTTGAGGAGAATACAGAAATCCTGACCAACCCTGGTACAACGTTTTTGTTTGTCTTGGGGTAGAAAACACCGTGTAATGATTTTATCTCCTCCCAGGCCCGAGGAGGAGGAGGTCGGCAGTTGGGGCGGCTGTGGGTTGTGAGCACTTACACTAGCACTTTCCCATTCAAGTGAAAGGGAAACTGGTTTCAGACTTTTGGACCCCACTGTATGTGGGCTGTGTGTTTGCACATTTGCCAGCAGTGTGCCACAGACTCGAGCAAACCCCTGCCAGGCTGTATTAGCCTGCTGGAAACCCCTCGCCTCTGAACGGCTAAAGATTTTGTTGTCAACTCTAACTGCATTGCAGTCGGAAGCCTGGGCGTCTTTACCAGCCCAGCCAAGCAGCGCTAACGTTCTGCTGTCTGTCACTGCTTGGCAACAGACACATTTCCAGCTCGTCCTCCCAAGGTCACTGTTCCTTTTTTTAATTGAGTTGTGCCGAGGTGAATTGGATTCCACAGTCGGTGACATGTCTGATACCTTTTTTTTCCTCAACATGCCAAAGAATCTTCTCTTCCTGGGACACAACACCTTGAAATTTTAGCTCTTCCCTGAGAAAAAAAGACATTTCCAGCCTAAATTTGGAAAATCCAAAGGCAGGAATAAAGCAGGATGGATCATAATATGTGTGATCTCTTTGAAGAGATTTCTCTCTATCCAGGTGGCATTCACTGTCGTCTGACACCAGACTTCAACAAAAGAGGATCATTGTGACACCGGGCAGCTCTATGCGACTATGCATTAGGGTGGCACTGATGAAGAAGCTCAAGTTAGTCTCCCTAACTTAAGCGTAAGATGAATGGCCTGTCTTCAGCAGCTCATCATGCTTTTCTTATTGCTGTACTGCCCACTATTAAGGTTGAGGGAGAAGTCATGAATAATGTCCCAACATGAGGCTGTATAGACAGTCTTTTCTGAACCATCTCACGTATTATGCATGAGATCACTTCCAGTCAGAGGCATTCGGCAAAGACAAGGGACAGTCGGCTCTCATCCAGCAAAGCACTTCCTCCTTGATCTGGCTCGATTTCACATCGTCATCCTCCTTTAATTAACCCTTGGTAACCTGCTGCTGAAGACATGTCATTGCCTCTCCCAGGGATGACAGGCCCATCCTGGTGAGGAGGGGAGAGGAGACGAAGAGAAGGGAGAGGGAGCTGGCAGCAGCAGTAGGGGGTGAAAGTGGAAGAGTGAGGTAGTCCTTTATTCCTTTCTCTCGTTCCCATTGCCTCTCTGGACTCCTACTCGTTTCACAGCTTCTAGCTTCTCTGAGAGGCGGGGTTTTGCCTCCTGTGGTAGTAGGCGCGGTCGGGAAACAAACCAAAGCAAAACACTTCTGTGACAAGACGACAGGCAGCGTCCATCCCATTAGAGGTGAGTTGACAGCAAAGCTAGGAACTACTCTACACCCACAACTTCTGTTTGAAACCTGTACTAGCTGATTGATGCGCCTTTGTGTTGTGTTTGCATTGAGTCACACTGTGTAATTTGCTCTGATAGCTGGTCTCTTTGTGCTCTACATCAGAGCCAAAGAGAAAGTGAGTCTATCACCAACTTTGGCAGCTGACAAAAAGGCAGGAGAAGAAGAGTAAAGTCATTTACGAGGATGTTTTGTAATTGCAAGAGCACAGTGGCATTAACTGGTATTATGGTACTCTACAGGCAAATGAGGAGGAGTGCTTTCCATTTACATTACAGAGCTGTGTTCTTTATGCGTCTGTATATATGTGTGGGAGAGAGAGGAAATAAAGGAACATTCAAAGTTTTGTGTGCGACAGATAGTTGTCGTGGTGGTTAGATGAGGACGTCTTTGTTGTGGCTTTTTTCATTTCACCTGAGCTTCATGTGCCGACGGTTAATGATTTATTATAGTTCTTTAATCGAGCATCCATATAAAAATAACAGTAGGTAAAGACATATTGTATTTCATCTTTTAAAAACAAACAGAGGGGCCAGAGTATTTCACTTGACCTCAGTGCATGCTTTAGTTCAGAGGTAATATCTCTGTCATGAATAAAACTTTTATGTATTTGTTCATAAAAACATCCTCAGCCCACACATTCAGCCTCACATTCACTATCAATCAAGCAGCAGCAAAAGCCTCTCTTCGAAAAACAAACAAAACTGAACTGTAGACAATCAAGGACTGAGGAAATGGCAGCTCGGTTGCCAGGTGTTTTGTTTACTTCTAATTCAGATGAGAACTGTGTGTCTCCTGAATGTTTTCATATCAATGTCTTTTTTTAAATTAATTTTTCATTTAATTGCATTACATTAAAAAGCTAAAACATAAATGTGCGCATTACAGATTTCATAATAATAATAATTCAATATAGTTTTAATTAATTGTGAGATAAAAGAAATTCTTGAATCCAAACTGGTCCCACTTCATCTTTAAATGCCATTACATATATTTTTTGTCAGTTTTGTTATGTAAGAGGTGCATTGAAGAAATGTTTGCCTAGTCCCATCTGTAGAACATCCCCAGTTCATTTACTTGAATGCCATCAAATATTTTTCAATCCCCTCATCTTGTTTATTTCTGTAATATAGTTTAGTTTTTTGTTTTTTTGTTTTTGTTCATGCTGCTAATAGCATTTTCTCCTCTGGGCCGCTGAAGGAACAAGACCCAGTGTATTGAATATTGAATGAGATAATGTTTGCATGGTTGAGTGGCACCTCAGCAGTACATTCGCAGCATGGGAACAGTTATGTGCTTCAACGCAGCAGGCGAAGATCAAGGATTTGCAACAGAATCCGCATTCAAATAAGAACAATTGGAAAGGTTGACGTCCTTTTACATTATCATTTGTTTCACTGTTTTCTGTAGTGAAGTTAGATCTTCACACCTTTGGCTTGTGAGCAGCTCTGCTCAAGCTTTTTGGGGTTTGGTGCCTTGCTAATGGCGCCTCGGCAAGAAAGAGGAGAGTTTTTTTAACAGACTTTGCATGCTGAGATTTATCCCAAGAGGTCGGGGGATTTGAAAACAGGTCAAACCTTTTTATAGCACTAGTCATCATAAAGTTCCTTACCACTCCTGCTATACACTGACTGATCAAAGGTTGCACTATGTAGGGCATTACTGTCTAAGGCATCACAGGTGTATTTGTCCATAGAACAGAACCATCACAAGGGAAATACAGTGTTTTCAGATGGATTTTGAGGGGGAGACTTTGACTTGTTTCGCACCATCTGCCCATTTCACTGCTTCGCTTATGAAACATGGGAGAGAAGCCAATATCCTCCACAGCAGTCTCCTCTCAAGCATTCAGCTCTGTACATTGTTGCTCATAGTTAATTTAAGAAGTTATGACACAAAGGTCCGACTCACCCACCCTTGCTGTAGGGTTATTGAGTTTGCGTGTGCCATTTTTGAGGATATGCCCTCCCCCACCCCACCCCCACCCAGGAGATGTGGTGACGTGCATGTGAAGCGGTGCAGGTCTGAGGGGAGGAGCTTGGTTAGCCACGGTTCTGTCAGAGGAATCAGAGCTGGTCCAGGAAGTCGGCCTGATGAAACATTCAGCCTATTGCAGTCAAGTGATCTCTCGGGAGGAGGAGTGCAATTTATTTTTGCTTTCTTTTTGTTTTATCAGCCATTTATCCCAGAAAAATCCGCAGCACAAGGATGCTCTTCTTTAGCAGTCCCCAGCCTCACATTCACACAGACAAAACACAATCATCTATTACTTTTCACTGAGCAACTCCACTGGAGCAGCTGGGGAACTGAAGGCGCAATAAGAAAGGTTTGCCCTGCCCTATCTGCAGGATTTGTGGGGGTGTTGATCAATATCGATGACTCAACTACTACCTCACTCTGTGCTGAGGTATCTGGTTTTCAGAAATCATTTCTAATCACTGCTCTGGTTTGAGCTTGGACTTTAATGGTGCTTCCTGTACTTTGGCAAAGAGCTGGTCCCATAGAATGGTATTCATTCATTCATTCGCCTCAGCATGAATTTTAATCTCTTTAGTTTTTTGGTGATTCATTTTCTAATCAAATTTAAATTTCTCCAATGCGTTGGTTTATGATCAAACACCTGTGAAATGAATGACATTCCCATCGGCCTCAGCTGTACTTTGTCTTTAGTGCTAATAAGCAAATGTTAGCATGCTAATTTTAAATTGCGATCATGGTAAACATAACCTGCTTTTTGTGTGTTACCATTGTCATTGTGAGCATGTTAGCTGCTGACATTACCATTTAGTGCAAAGCAGAGCTGTGTCTAACTACAGCCTCACAGAGCTGCTAGCATGGCTGTTAACTCTTAGCCTCCTTTTTTCAAATATATCTTAATGTAAGACATTGCACACCTGTCTCTGTCTTTATGAAGGTTGGTGGACTTTATTGTTCTGTCCCTGGCAAAGTCTCTTATGTTGTATTTTTACAAGTAATCCAAAGCTGGAATATGAAATGCTCCTTTAGGTGCCTTGCTCAGTAGCACAGGAGTGGTTGCTGTGTTAAGAGGACGTCAGAACGTCACAGGCAATCCACATGTATTTTCCCTCTTATTCTTTAGCTATTGCTACAGTATTATCTTGTAGTTTCCAGGCAGCCTGCAAGAAACTGTGTTCACAGCTTCTTCACCCGAGCTTCTGTCTGTAGATAATCTGTCCTTTGTTTGCATTTTCATTCAGAAAGTGAGCTTTCCTTTTATTGTGTTCCATTAGAATAACTCAGAATGCTAATTAACATGAGTTTGTTTAGATTCACATTTACAGACGTGAATGCAAAAGCTAAAGGGCATCTTTACTTTGTGATTATGACTCCAAGAGACATTCAGTGTGACTCATTAATTAAGAAAGAATTACCTAAGAAACGGTTTTAATCATATTACTCACAGTTGAGATTAATTCTCCAGAAAGATGACTTTCAACACTGTGTTACAGAGACCACCCTGGGAGTAAAGAGCAATATGCTGCAGCCAGGGGAAACTGTGCAAGATTATACTCATGTTTAGATAAGAATTAGAAGTCAGTGAGCTTCCTCGCAGCCATCTGCTTTGCATGTTATGGTGATAGACTCCATGACAGTGCTCTCACTGCTGTCTCATCATCCCTCTTTTTGTGTTACCTAAGTAAATCTGCAGCACTTGATGTCGTCAAGCCCAATTTGTCTGAGTTTCGAGGAAATTAATAGTGAAAAGAAAGAAGCTTGAATGATATTTGAGGTCTGCAGTTTGGCATAAGGAACTATCAGTGCTCATAAAGGACCATCTGTGCCTTTAATCTCTCCTAAACTTCATCTCTAAAGCATGTCTCTCTCTGAGAATTTGATGCTTCTGTGTTCTCAGAACCAATATTTTTTACACCAGATAAATATAGTTATACACAGAGCTTCCTGTACTTCTGCTGCCAAAACCTGTTTTGGAGTGGCCCTGTTGTCTGTCACATACTGAAGGTTAGTCTCCTGTCACTTCTGAGGCAAGTAAAGTTGAACAGAGAAGTAACTTTAAATCATATTGTCAAGGTGACCTGGCAGTCCCTGTCACCACCAAAAACTTAAAGGCCCCGCCCAGCGCCAACAGCACATTTAACCTTGACGCTCAGTCATATTGGAACAAGTCAGAAGCAGCCAGCTGCTGTCAGATGAAGCTGCCCTCAGCTTAAAACAAAGCCACGGTATCAGCAGACAAACTTAAGTGCAGATGAGAGGAAATGATTAAAAGGGAAATGAGCCAGGAATGTTTCAAAGCCGCTGATTTCCACAGACTTATAGATATACTATAAGTCTGTCTATATATACTTGTAGATACACAGCCCAAAAGCTCAGATTGACAGCAAGGATGCCATTTATTTTTATGTATGACAAGATCCTCAGTGCATTAAACATCCATCTCTGAGATGCAGCTCTGATAACGGCTTTGAATAGAAAGAAAATGAAATCTCAGAATGACAGATCAAGGATGGCAAAATAAGATATTGGTTATGATGTTCAATAACACAGTAACCCATTACCTGTTTCCTGTTGCCTGGTTTCCTTTTTTATGGTTTGTTCTTTTTTGATTAAAACATGGTTGCAGCCACATGACCACACAAGACTTACAGAAAGGGATGTTTTATTTTCCCATCTTAAAATTCTGCATAATCTGAACATATTATACGCAGCTGTCATATTCATTCTAAAACAATGGCTGCAGTTCGTAGCTTTGTGCAGTTCTTGTGAATCACAGACCTGGTCAGATTTTGGCCGTAAAGATAAATGGTGCTCATTCTAAATCTGTCATAAGAGCAAATCAATTCTGTACTGCACCAGTGGACATCTGGGTTGCAAGGTGTCTGCTCTGCACTACATTCATTAAAAAACCTTTTACAGGTGTCAGGGTGAAGATAGACCATCTATTAATGTTTGCAACCTGCTGTTTCATGATAAGACGTTTGTTTTTGTTTTTCATTTTCATGACTATTAATACTCTGTTTATTAAAAGGAGGTAATATTGCTAATGAATGGCATGGATGTTTTAAACATAACAACTCTTATGGTCATTGATTTTCTGTACAAATTTTTAGTAAATCAATGATTCCATCATCTTCACCCAGACAACGGCTACACACGTCCACTCATCTCCAGCTCGCCCACATTTCCCTCCCTTCCTCCTCTGTGAGCCTTTTAAAAATGAGTCATTATTCTCTCGTTTTCAGCCTGCCTTCGGGTTTCATCCTCGTCTCCACTGAATTATAGATGCCGATCCTGAATTGACTTGTTGAAAAATTGTAATTGGCTTCTGGAAGTTGTTTCCCCTTTTTTATTTAAAAAAAAAAAAAAAAAAAAAACGTCAAATGCGGTGTATGTCAGATGAAAGTTATTTTGAATCTGTTGGTGAAGTGAATTGTTGTCTGTTTGTATAAAGCTCTTTGTTATCTGTGGCTGTGATGCAGATCACAGCATGTGGTTGTGTGAGCAGTCATTTTGTTGGTATTGATCATCTCTGCGTGTATGAGTCCATTGATTTTTCCTTCCCAATTTAAATGACACTCTTAAAGATGCTTGGTCAGATTCGTGATGAAAATTAAAGGTTGGGTCTCACACATACACACACACACACACACACACACACACACACACACACACACACACACACAAACACACAAATAAAGGCACATACAGATCCAGATGAAACTTTACATGTTGGCATGGAAACCAATTAGTATCTGTGAGTACTGTGTGTGTGTGTGTGTGTGTGTGTGTCTCACATAAACGCTCTTTAATGCCATCACTATTACTGAGGGCTTGCTAGACAGATGGCCTGA
>JBBMJY010000015.1:13271836-13318567 GCA_037833715.1 Toxotes lorentzi | reverse complement strand
GTGTGTGTGTGTGTGTGTGTGTGTGTGTGTGTGTGTGTGTGTGTGTGTGTGTGTGTGTGTGTGTGTGTGTGTACTATACATGTGAGCTGTGACAGCTGTGGTGCTGGCTGACTATCATTGTGTGTGTGTGTGTGTGTGTGTGTGTGTGTGTGTGTGTGTGAGACAGAGAGAGAGAACAATGAAAGCACAGGAGAGCTAATATATGATTATTGAAGGTGATTTATTATGTCTGATAGCAGAAAATGGGTTTACAGATTAGAGAAACATATTGCAGGAGTTTTCCACACTGTAATTCTGTTGTAATTAAACTGTGTGTGTGTGTGTGTGTGGAAATGATCACCGTTTGATCCATACACTCATCATTTAGGGGGCTCTTGGTGTCTGGCAGCTTTCAATAACAGCTAAATAATGATGGTGCTAATGAAGATCTTTTTATTTTTCCAGACGTTTAGAGTTAATGAGAATCTTAACAATTAATGAGCCATTGCCATTTTTTTCCTCAAAAAAAAGAACTCAAATACCCACAAGTCAGTGGGGCCCAAAAAAAGGAGTGCAGCTGTTTGAAGACACAAATTGGACAATTACAAATGATCCACTGTTCAGTTAACCTAGCAGGTGATTAGACAGTGAGAAAATGATTCTTAATTCCAGCACCTTTTTTTTCTGCAATCTTCATCGACATTTTGAAGAATGGTTTAATTAGAGAAAAAAGATGATGGTGACAGATGGAGTGCAGGCAGAATGCTTGTTAGTAAAACTCTGAGCGCTGCTATGTAAGGTCAGAAGAAGACTCCTTTCTTCTACTGCATCTGCTGCATGTACTGCTAAAACAAAAAAGCTCAACATCAAAGATGAACATGAATCCTACCAACCTCTGTTTTTCCCTTTCCTCTGTTCCTCTCCGACTGTAGTTGGGACGACAGCAGCTCGGTGAGCAGCGGTCTGAGCGACACGTTGGACAACATCAGTACAGATGATCTGAACGCACCCGCGTACTCTGCTGTCAGCTCAACACGCAAAAGCAAGGGAGCGCAGGTAAGGATACAAGCACTATGCATTAAGAACACTTTCTCAGCACCTGGGATGTGCTGTGGGGTCATTTAGGATTTCAGCTGTGGATTTATTGATGGCAATATTGGACTGTCAGTCTGTCAGTCAGTTGGTCCACCATTTTGTCCCAGACTGAAATATCTACTATAGAATATATTGCCCTGAAATGTGATACCTACTTGAATTGTAGTGTTTCTGGCCACACCCAACCACAACCATCAGAAAAGCTGGCTGTGGTCAGGCTTGAAACTTTCAGCCAGAGAAGGCAGATAAAACACTGCTTTTCTGCCTTGTGTTAAGATGAGAGGTGCACCACCGAGTTTACACATAAGGTTCGGTTTTCTCATCATGGGGAGCTCTACACAGTCTGTGGAAACATTATAATGTCCTCTGTTGTAGACAGAAAGCCTGAAAGCTGTGGGGTGATGCTATTGCTCTTAGTTTGTTTTGATCATAATTTTTCCCACTTAATGGAAGTGCAATACTAAGTCACCGAATTAGCACTTCAGCACTTTACTAAACTAAATGACACAAATTGGCACTAATAGATGGAAAATAAATTTCATTTTGTGCAAAAGCATTACAAACATGTTGGTTTAGCATGAAACCAAGGCCGGTCTGTGTGTGAGCTCTGAAATCACAGCTGAGGGAATTATCTGCAGACTGAAGGCCACTTCAGCTCTCCTCATTGGCTTTTGCTGTATTCTGCCAATTATCTTTGGCCCCTCATGAAATACTCAACAGACTGGGCTCTTAAGAGACTCTGGTGTTACTAGGGAGACTGGCCATCTGTCAAGGTAGGCTAGTTATCACTGCTGTATGTGTGGGTGTGTTTGTATGCATCCCAAAAGAGGAGATCTGGACACGGGTGGTTCCAAAGATAGCTGTGACTTCACACACAGACACACACCCCGCTGCTCTGTTTGTGCAGGGACTTATCTTTGATCATGGTGACTCTATGTGTTTAAATAGCTCTTCTGAAAGATCTTACCTTTGGTATATTTTAAACTATTATCTGCAAGTAGCCAATACTTTACATCATTGCTGGACATAACTTATTCCCCTCCAGATAAGTTTTAAGTTAATTAAAGTTATTTTCAGTATGTTAAGAAAATACCAAAAATATTCTAAACTTTAAATTGGTCATTTCTGTGCATTTACAGTGCCTGTACTGTTTGCTTATTGTCAACATTGCACTTAGTGCACTTAGGTCCTGCATTGCAGAGCAGGTACTATTCATAAACCCCCCCAACATGTGTGTTTAAGGATGCTACAACATTCTAGATTTTAGGAAATCATAGTTTTAAATTAAACAGAACCATCAATTAATCTAATATACTTTCTTTGATGCCCACCACCACGCTCAGTCCCAGAGAGGAAGCAGGTCCAAGCATGCAGAGCAGGAGGTGAGCAGCAGCTGGGCCGGAGCCGAGGACCTGAAGAAGGTAGAGGAGGAGCTGGACGCAAGCATGGACCCCAGCAGCAGCTCCTCCCGCTGGAAGCCCTCCTCATCCTCCTCTTCCTCCCAATCCCAGGGCCAATATGAGGACGCCGGTCAGAAGGCAGCTGCACTGGCCCAAATGTCCCAGACGGGCTCGTGGAGGAAGGGCATGACAGCCCAGGTGGGCATCACGCCACCCAGAACCAAGGGTGCCTCTGCTGCCCTCAAAACACCAGGTAGGAGAGTCACTTTTTTTTTTTTAATCTTTAACCAAACATAGCTGATAGAGATTAAGAACAGAAGGACACTGTGGTAACTTTCGAGTTTCCTTCTGAGTCTTTTTCCAATGTTTCTGCATGGAGAGTTATAAGTTCAATCGGTTTGATGATTCTCTTCACTGACACCTGTGTTTAAAGACCTTGCAGTTGCTTTTAAATTTTGAGCCCACGCAGCAAGTTCAGCGGCTTTATTCCAGATACATTTTGGTTTTGTAAGCAGCTGAGCTGTGATAATCTAAACCTCTGGCTGCTGGCCAGAATTTATGGTAATTTGGCTTTTCCCCATGCGTGGCATCACAGGTGATAAAAACAAGTGCCGGGCTAAGAATCTGCTGAGGGTAATGTTTTTGTATTTGTGCTAATAAGTGTTTATGCAAATTGACAGGCAAAACTGATGATGCTAAGGCCTCAGAGAAG
Organism: Toxotes lorentzi; assembly: GCA_037833715.1. Lineage (NCBI taxonomy): Eukaryota > Metazoa > Chordata > Actinopteri > Toxotidae > Toxotes > Toxotes lorentzi. Next base: position 13,315,381 of record JBBMJY010000015.1, on the reverse strand, counting down.
GGCAAGGCACCTTCCAAGAGTTCAGCTGGCATCCAGCGCTCCCCGTCAGATGCTGGGAAAAGCAGTGGAGACGAAGGCAAGAAACCCCCCTCTGGCATTGGACGCCCACCCACCACAGGCTCATTTGGATACAAGAAGATCCCAGGTCCCAGTGGCACCCTAATTACCTCTAGTGGTGCAACACTCGCCAGCGGCTCAGCGACCCTGGGCAAGGCGCCCAAATCCTCAGCTGCACTCGGCAAAGGCACAGGCATCGGTGGTGTGCGGAAGACCAGCCTGGATGGCTCACAGCCCCAGGATGACGGCATTCTGCTCAGCTGCAGTGGCTCCAAAGTGACCCTGCAGTACCGCTCACTACCCAGACCAGCCAAATCCTCCAGTGGCGTGGCAGCAGGGCGCAGCGGACATCGCTCCAGCTCCAGCAGCATCGACTCAAATGTCAGCGGCAAGTCAGCTGGTGGGGCAGTGACACAAACGGGCGCCAAACGCAGGGATGGAAAAGTGGGCTCAGACCGCTCCAGTCCTATCACAATAAACCAGACGGACAAGGAGAAAGTGGCGGTGTCAGACCAGGACCCAGCAGCAGGACTATCCACATCCCCTAAGTCCAGCCCCACTTCTACTTCAGCAGGCCAGTCAGGCCTCAGGCAGCCAGGCTCCAAGTACCCTGACATTGCTTCTCCTACTTTCCGCAGGTCAGACACACAAAGCATGCCTACTGCTTTCATTGTGTCTTTGTCCCTCACCATGTGTGTTTCTATGTGAATCAAACATTTCACCACATTCTTTTTCAGTCCCTTGATTATTGGCAATAAGTGATGGTTTTTACAGTACGGCATGAATGTCTTTTGGAGAAATACAAGGTTTGGTCTTATTTCAAAAAGATTCAGAAGATGTCATCAGCACATCTATTTTGGAATTATAATTTGAGGAGGTTTTCATTCATGATGCTGAACTGATGTTTGTGGTGCTCAGTGATGCGTTCCTGATGCAGGCTGTTCCCTAGGCTCCTGTGACAGATAAGAGCATTTAATGACAATGTCATCGGTTGTGGTAAAGTTATACACAGACTTAAAATAATACTGACGTAATACGGAAAGTATTCAGATCCCTTCGCCTTTTTCGTGAAAACAGAATTTTAGATTTTTTTTGCAAATTTATTAAAAAGGAAAAACTGAAATAACACATGGACATATATTTTCAGAGCCTTTGCTATGACACCTGAAATTTAGCTGGGGTCCCGGATTCATACCAACGGTGAAGAAGCACGAGGACTCAAGACTGTAACTGCTACCAAAAGTGCTTCAACTAAGCACTGGGTGAAGGGCCTGAATACTTATGCCAATGTTCAGTTTTTCCTTTATAATAAATTTACAAAAACAGATGAAACATACAGTGTCTTTAAGATGAAGGTCTGATGGCTTTTCATTCAGCTCAGGCGAATCCAGCTCAGCAGTCTTGATCAGAACAGACAGGAGACAGGAGTTTCTCGGCACACCAACCGCTGACTCATTAGAATCATGCATTCGGCAGGCGTGCCCAAACATCCGTCCCATCCGATTTATCAAGCCGACCCGTTTCATCTGCATGTTTTCAAGCTTTTCTTTTTTTTTCCCTTAAGAGAGTGTCATCTATATATTTTGTGTGATTGTGATGACAGACTGGGACAGGCGCAAGCAGAGCAGCAGGCTGTTTGAGCATATGTAGGAGGCAAACAGGGTTGAGTGGCCTAGCAGATTAGGTTATTTAAAGTCACAGGGTTGAAACGGGCAAAGCTGTGAAAGCAGATGTGTCGATGTAAATTACTGAGAGTTCACAGCTGAAATGAGGTGGAGTTTGCTGCGAGGGATAAATGTGTCGGGAAGTCCGCTCAGTATTTCATCTGCAGTTTAAAGATGATGTTACAACAAAGATATGGGGATGTTTTAGTCACTGTTTTTCACTCGACTGCACTGATCCTTGCGTATTTGCTTCTTGATGCTTGTGACAAATGCAGAAATACAGTTTCATATATAATATACAGCAGGCCTGTGAGATAACCTTAATGTAATCCACTCTTTCAACGCCAACATATACCAAAGTCCTTCATTTTCCAGTATGGATCTTGCAGATGCTCATCACTTGTCCTTTGAGCATTTCTGAATGACTGCACCCACCTCTCTACCCCCAGATTGTTTGGCACCAAAGCTAGCAGCAAGGCCAGCTCTCCGGGCACGCCCGACTCTGGCAAGTGCCCCTCAATACTGGGCAGCCCCCACGGCACACTGGCAAGGCAGGCCAGTCTGGACTCGCCCTCATCTGGCACGGGGAGCCTGGGCAGCGCTGGCGGCCTGAGTGGTGGCAGCAGCCCACTGTACGGTAAAACCCCAGACTTGTGCACTGACTCCCCGGCCTCCAGCCCGGCCTCTGGCCTCTCCCTGCCCTCCAACGCTCGGCCCTGGCCTGCCTGTAGCTCATCAGCTGGCAGCAAGGACACACTGAGCTGCCAAAGCATGACCAGTCTGCACACCAGCTCTGAGTCCATTGATCTGCCGCTGGGCCACCACGGGCCAAAGGTTACACGAACTGGCAGTGTCAAGTCCACCCTGTCTGAGGGGTGAGTAACAGGAAATACGATTGGGCTGAATCGTATTCATTGTTTCATTTGAGAACAGAGACAAAAAGTAGATCTTCCCACCCTAAGATGTAGACATACACGCAGACATGCAGAGTGTGCCTAAATATTAAGAGTAATAAACAACTCATACAGCACAGTTTGGTTGGAAGTTACTTTTTCTGACATGGTTTTGGTATTATCAAAAAGAAAATCTTTGAGTACAGTAAGTGAGTGCATACTAGATATAGTCTCACCTGTTCACTACTCAGCCACCCAACTGACCTAGTAACTTTTAACCAGCTGGCCTATCACACTGACCAGTTTGCAATTCTAACTTAGTTAGCATCATAAAAGTCAGCAACAGTCTAAGACAGGATTACTCAAGGCCCCACAGCTATGCCAGAAAAAGAACCACAATAAATTCAGCTCATTTGAGACGCTCATTCCCATGAGAAGTCTTTATTAAAGTGTTTCCATTGTTTTGTCCACACACTGTGCATGCAGTGCATCACAGAAGACAGAAACAGGGCACAGTTTATTTTCCCTTATTAGTTTATTTGTATGTCTCAAAAATGAAACAATTGGTTTAAATATTGCTTGTCTTTATATTTGTTGTCTGTTGTACTGTGGTACATTAGTTAATGTCTTTAATGTTTTCTCCATAGAGTACATCCGTTTGCATACTGTACATGTATGTGTGTGTCCAAGGTCAAGTTTGTAAAATGTGACCTGTCTTATTTCGTCAGCTTCCACAGAAACGGATGTTTTTCTGGTGTTCATCTAATTCACTCATCCTCTGTGTTTTAACAGCATGCCTCTTGACAGAAACACGCTTCCCAAAAAGGGACTGAGGTACAACACATCTGCAGCCAGATCCCAATCTCAACTCTTGTTCTTGTGCTTGATCACACAGATCACAGGCATACATTTGCATGAAAATACCAAGTTTACCAAGTCGACGTTCATGTTGTTGTATGTGTGGCATGTGGCATCTGCGACAGTGATTCCCAACCAAGGCTTAATTCTGCATGAGGCTTCCTGTTTGAGGGCGTGAGGAAAGATTGTGGAGCATTTAACTAAAAGAAATAAAAATAGAAATTTCAATTTAAATAAAAACTTATCTTCATATTGGGTAAGCTATAACACTGAGGTATAACTAACTAGTTAGCAAGCAAGCAGAAAAGTTTTGGCTGTGGATCTACAACTGACAAAAAAGCTTGGGAACTACTGATCTATAAATTAGAAACTCTTGTAAAGCGTGCTGATGCAACGGCTTTCAGCTCTCTGTTTCTGTGCTTAATGGAATTATCTTACGCAGCATTCACACTGCAGGACCAAATCACACTACCTGTGGATTATGGTTTTGTAGAATGGATTTTGCAGTACGTTACTGTATGTAGAGACATTGATACAAATCAGATCTCTTACATTTTCCAACATGTTTTAGATTGAATGTCTTTGAGTAAGGCGAAGAATTCTAATGCAGTATGAATGCTGCCTCAGATGATCGGGCGAGAGTGTGTTTGTCTGCCTGTGCATGCATGTCTGCTTCTCTGTGAGCATCCTCATCCTATTCTCATCTCACTGTCTGCTAGAAACGCTGCAAAGGCAGCTGCTATGACAGAGCAGTTCTTCCTCAACTTCCTTAAATGGCCTAAACCTCCTGATAACATTTGCTGTGTTAGCTAAGGGGGATGAGTTGAATGTATATTTTGTATTTAGCTGGGACTGAAGGGAGAGAGACAGAAATACCATAACCCATTCATCACAGTGGCACAACCTCTGCAGGGAGCAGCCTCTCTAACCGATTATACATTACTGCTGCAGAGAGGCTGGACGGGGCATGCTGGTTTCAAACCATTCTTTTATTTTGATGCCATTTGGTGCTCATACTTACTTGGTTCTAAAAGCATCTGATCTTACAAGACACTTTATGCCTTTTGAAAATGAGGCAGTACAAACTGCAGTATTTCTTCTTCTAACCACAAATTTTTATGGCTGTCTGTTCACATCTCAAAACAAATGGCACTTTTTTTTTGCTTAAGTGGGGCTTAGACTAATAATTTCCCCCTTTAGTCATATAAATAAACATGCTGGCCCTGCTTATGCTTATGGCCATTTTGTAAGCACTAAGTATACTGATTCAAAAACTGACCATTGGATATTTCAGCCTTTTCCATTTCAATGCCAGTGAGGGACGAGTGTTGCTGTGTCACACTCTTCAACACACTCTAAGACACCCGGTCCCTGTTGGAGAAAATACGAAGGCGTAGGCATGGGGAGCAGGGTCAGATGTGACAAGTGTAGTAATGGGGTCGTTGGAAGGAAGACACCACTGAAAAGGGATGAGTGGAAACTCAGTTATCATCCTCAGAGGATTAAATATGGCCGATTGTCATGTGTGTGATAAGGGCCTTCTTCTTGCCAAGCCACTTTGGAGCTGGGGAGAGAAGAGATGAACAGCAGTGTGTGTGTTTGGCAGCTTTGAGCCAGAGCAGTATGTGTATATAATATATGACTGTGAATGTGTGTAGATGTATGCATGTGAACGTCTGTGTGGTGTGGCTGCATGTTTTTTTGCTATCTGCTCTCATGCTTCTTCCACTCTCGTTTCATCACCACAGAATTTCACAACAAATATCTCTGTGTGACAACTGTCTGCTTTTGAAGACCATATTTGCCATGAGCTTACGCTTTCTTTGGGGATTTCAGGTACCCTCCGTCCTCCCGGCAGACATCCCACGAGGAAGGGAAGGAGTGGTTGAGATCCCATTCAACAGGGGGGCTTCAGGACACAGGAAGCCAGTCTCCACTGTCTCCTCCAGGGGCTTCCTGCACCACCACTGGAAAATACCACTACTCCAACCTGCGTGAGTCTGTAGTAATAAACTGTAATTCTAGCAAATCGGAAATGGATAGCTCAGGTGTTAATTCTTCAGATTTTACTAATCCAAGGCCCATTTAACGTACAGCACCAATAAAATAAAACGAAATGGTAAGAACTACTTGAATGAGAAAGGAGGTTCTGTACCCAAAGGAGAAGTTATGTATAAAATGCAGGAGGCTTGTCGAAATGTGCTTCAGATATAACAGGTATAAAGAATCCGACACTGTACAACAAAAGATGGCTAAAAAGGCATTTAAAGCAAAATGGAAAGTGTGTCTAAAATGTGAAACTGGATATGACAGTAGATACATGGCCATAATATCATACAGAACTGTATAATAATTTTCTCATGCATCAGACACAATACCATTGTTAGCTGTAATTAGGTTCTTAGTTAATATATGAATGATTAATCACTGATGCATTTTACAGATGAAAAAAATGTAACAGGGTAAAAGTGGCAAATATAATTTCTTGACACTGACCTTGGCTGATCCATTCTTTCCTCCATGCAGTGAGCCCCACTAACATTAGCCAGTATAACCTGCCACCAGGCAGCAGCAGCATGAGCCGCTCCAACAGCATCCCTGCCCAGGACTCCTTTGACCTGTATGGAGAGGGTCACCCACTGGGTGGCAGCGCAACCTCCCTGGAGGAACGACCACGGGCCATCAGCCGCTCCGGCTCCTTCAGGGACAGCACAGATGAAGGTGGGACACACTCTTTAAATGAACTGTGTTCCAAAAATGACCATCAGAAATGAAAATTCGCCGCTGAGAAGCTCTTAGAAATAATTTAAGGGCCTCGCTGGCCAAAGCAAAGTCCCCAGTCATCAAGTACTTTAATACCAGATTTAATGAGCTCTCACTGTGTGTTCACACTGTGAGTGACTTGGCTGATGACTCGCTCTGTTCTGATCATTTTGTGGGTGATTTAAGAGCCTGTGATTACATCCATATAGAGGTCAGCCTTTTAATGGGCAAATCCTGTTTTTTTCTCCTGCCTCCTCATAACTGTTCAAAGCTTACATCATCTGAATGGGTTGCCATAACTCTCAAGAGCTAATCAGTGAACTGGGCAATCAAGAATAAATAAGAAAGCAATTAAACTGATTTTAGCACTCCCTCAAGGTCAGTTTCAATGGAAGAGTTATAATATTGTATGGTAACTTATGAATTTTATCTGTAGCACTGAACCAGTTTGTTACACCGGTTTTTACAATCAGATATTTTTACTAAACTTTGCTGGTAACTCATTTCTTTCTCTGTGCTTACAGTCCATGGCTCTTCGTTGTCCCTGGTCTCTAGCACGTCTTCACTGTACTCTGCGGTAAGTAGCTGGGAAGTTTTTTCTTTTTAATTTGCAGCTCTTGAGCCTTAGAGTTACAGGTACTGTTTCTGAAACGAGTAAATCAAGGTATAGAGTCATCGTTAAAGCTGATCCAATCAATATTTGTACATTAACAGTGTATCAGATAACTACATGTAATGTAAACTCTATAAGGTGATACTGTGACAGTGTTATGTTTACAGCTTGTTTTGTGGCCAAGGTGCACTGGCTTAATTTTTTATAGAACCCAACAGCACCTCCCCAATCTCTAAGTGTTTTCTCAGATCACTGCTGATGTTCAGAAACTCAGTACAGCTCACGCAACAGAGAGGTAGGAGGAAATCTTAGGACACTGAGGCTTTTATGTTTTTTAAAATTCGATCTTTTCTAATCTAAAACAGCTGCACTCACACGTGTTTAAAAAGACGTTTCAAGCCTGAAACAATCCTATTTTTTAAATGGGACGACACAGAGAAACATCAAATCCTTCTGCTCTTCCTGGCGATGCTGTGTAGCATCAAATTCACTCTCTTCCAGTATTTCAGTCTTGTCCCTTGTGATTCTGTAGGAACAAAAATATCTTTCCATAGTTGCATGCTTCCTTTGCTGAGTAACTTTGTCAGATAAGGCTCTGGACAAGTGTTGGGTTTCTAATAGCACAGGCAGTTCTCAAGCCGTCACATTCAGTGAGGCTGCAGATTAGTTTTAGGGAGAAGAATCGATTGCCACTCACCTCCGCCTGTTCCCAGTGGCACTTGCAGGTTGTACAGGAAAGGCCTGGATGAAATATAGAAATAGTTTCATTTACAAAGTTTTTCCTTAGGTTGAATTTGTTTGTTTTTTCGTGGTTATCATAAACCATTTTCCGTTTAGTTTTTTGTCTGATTTACGCTTCAGCGGCAGTGATATTTTCTGCCACTTAAATCCCTCTTTAATTAAAGTGAATTCTATTCGCCTCAGTGTTAGCCATTTCATCGTTTCTTCTCGTGGCTGATATTCTAATTCATTTTTAAAAGGTATTTAATTGAACACTTCACACAGAGACAGTATACTGATGTTTTACTTCTTTCCTACAGACGGAGGAGAAAGCACACTCAGAGGTAAGGATGGGTAGCAATGTGTCCATCTGTCTGTCTGCATGCATGCTTCTTTCTGCTGCTTTCTGCTTTACATCCACATAGTTACACACATTTACAAATTGAAGCTGCTCAGTGGCTGTGCTGTAGGTGGGTGTCGGGGGGGCACCTCAAAGACAGACTTTCACTTTCCGGATTTGATTTTTGCTCCATGTGGGATTCAGTCCAGCAACCTCCATGTCACATGCATGATTTGTTGCCCTTTAGGCAATTGCATTTTTATTTGTCTGTCTTGTGTGTCCATCTGTTGCACTGCCTCTGTAGTCGCAGACAGTCTGTGTCAATCAAAGCACAAACAGTGATATTTGTTCAGCTTCATTTAAAGCCACTTGGACTTATATTGATTATCATTTAACCAAAAAAATGGAAACACAACAACGTAACACAAGAGTAAACACAAGTGATGGTGGATAAACTTTCCACAATAAAGCAGTTTAACCCTATGTTGCATTGCTTTTGATTATCAGTAAAACTTTTGCATTTATTTCATCTTTATAATAAATAACCACACATCCCTAATGTGCTACATAGTTTACAATTTACCCATTACAGAAACTTACACTATACATATCTAATGCATGCTCTGGCCTCTGGCTCTTTTTGTTTGGCTTCATTCAATCATTCAATCATTCAATTTTATCACTGATTCTTCTTTGATTTTCCTTTTTTCTGTTCCTGTTTATTAGTGCTTTAAGCTCAAGTTTGGATCAAACAGTAATGGCAAATGCATTAGTGTTTGTTTTAACCCAGCCAGATGGGTGGAGTTTAGCATTTTAGGACAGCTTTCTCAGTGCAAACTGACAATCACAGACATGAGTCACATAAAAGCTCTCTGGGTCTAAACCATTACAACTGACCCAGTTTTGGTTTATTTTCCCACAAAACAGGCTCATGTTTAATGTGACTAGGTGACCAACACGTGACTTGAATTTCTCCTCATTTGCATGAGACATTTGTTGTAATGTTGGCACAACAGCAACTTGACAAAATACTGTTGGTATGGAGGATGAGTGACAAAAAAAAAGAGAAATCATTAATAAGATCAGTTCTGCCACTGACAGCATGAAGACATGTTAGATGAAGACATGTTAGATGAGCATGGAGATCTTCAGTGTTACTTAGCTGTGATTGTCTGTACCTTCTTGTGTTTGTTCTGTCTACTTTGGTAAACTGACACATCTGGCACTTTGCTTATGATATTAGAAATAATTTCAGGTATTTGCAGATACTATTTGACCCAGGTGAGGAATACTTAACCTGTAGCTTTTGCTTTGCTGCTCAAAGTCTAACCCTGAGAAAACAAGTGCCATGGCTTGTGAAAACCTCTGTCTCTCTGGCCACATCATTACATGCTTTTTGATGGAGGCATGCAACATAGTGTTAATTTGTACTCTTCTCTCTTCAATCAAGGGTCAAACAGTCCAAAATTCCACGGTAATCCCCCACACTTTATGTTCGCACTTCACCCCAGTGTCTTTATACACAGTATTACCATGTAACTGCACAGTTTTTACATCAAAAATACCAACAAGGGAGTTGCAAGATCAACACCCCTTTGTATCACAGTCTTTTTCCCTTTGTGTTTTTCAGGAACCTTAACCATATGTTTACCTGTGTTTTTTCTCCCCCCAACCAGCAAATCAGGAAGCTGCGTCGGGAGCTGGACGCCTCTCAGGAGAAGGTGGCGACCCTGACGTCTCAGCTGGCTGCCAATGTGAGTTTGTTTACTTCAAAAGACGCCGTCAAAACAACCGGCTCATTTGCATGATAACCTGCTGCCAGAGAGCTTTTATGGGGAGCGCTGCCTGTTAAAGCTCTGGAAGGAATAGAAATCTTTACTACGCCCACTAATTCCTTTTCTCTGTGTTTGAAGCTGCTGTGCGTGTATTTAGGCTTTTGCTTGTTTGATTTTGTTGCCGGGTGTGTGTTTTTGTGTTCCTGTCCTTAGATGGGATGTTTTCTTGTGTGTTTATGTGTGCCTTCCGTACACCGAGGATTGTCTCTTTGCTTTTGTCTCTGCCGGTGGGTTTTCAACAAAAACAGGAGCCTCTCCCGAATTCAACCAAGCAGAGAGAATCAAATGGAGATAGACAGGCACAGATAGCGAACAGGGAGATGAGGATAAGTGAATCCAGACTCGAGTGCGTCATGCGTGGGTGAAACAGAGTGAGATACGGAGACCTCCAACCCCCAGACGAAGCTGTCTTTGTGCTGAGATTCAGATAGATCGACAAACTCCACCATCTGACTCGGCGCAGCCCCCCACCCTCAACGTCAAGCGCCTGATCAAGTGTGGAGGCAGATGCTTCGGTCGGACGCTTTGATCACAAAGTTGTGCAGAGCTGAAACTGAAGGCTAAAGTGCAGGCAAACTTGACGAAATGGAAGAGGAAGACATTATGAAGAGTTATGTAGGGACAGTCAAACAGCTTTTGGTTTATGTTTTGGTTCTCAAAGGAAAAGTAGAGAAATAACAGGCTTTATAATGCATGTTATCACCTCAGGACGCCAGCAATGAAGCTACCTTAGAGCCCTAAATGAAAGAGGACACAAGTCACTGTCACTGGTGACAACAGACACTGTAGGGGTAGTTTGCACCCACATTTTATACATAGTGTTTTAAAACATCGTAAATACTTAGAATTCTTATAGTTTCTTTACAGTTTAGTGCGGTCATAATAAAGTAAAAGCGTGCAACAACATTATGTTTAGTATTTGATACTAGCCGGTTTCAACAGCTGCTGGCACGATTATTATTGTCACGCCATAAGCAGCTCACAAGCACAGTTAACAAGATGAGACCCCAGCACTGGATTTTAGAAGCACATAAAACATTCAAGCATTAATCAAAGTATGGATAGATGAGAAATATTTATACTTCTGTCATAGCTTGTGTTGCTAATGGTTTGTGTAGCAAAATTATTTTGAATAGAGATGTAGTCAAGGGACACATTCTGACTAACAGACTCCAGTGTCTCGCCATATCTGCTCTCGATACTGACTGGCCCTCAACGGGGTCACAGGGCATCAGAACAACAGTGGGAAAGGCCACCAGTCACATGCCGTACTGTGCCAAGCCTTATGTAGACTCTTCCAACAGAAACCCATGTGTGTTTTACAGCTTCTTCTTTAGTGGGATTTAAAAAAGAGAGGGAGAAAAAAAACACATATCTGACCATGTTGCGCTAGAGCTGCATCACACACTGTCTACATGACAGCATGGTGGGTTGTTGGTGCTATAAGCTCATCTTATCCTCCCAGTGGGGAGTGTGACTCTATGGAAATGTCAGCCTCAGCAGCCCTCACATGCTCTCCACCCACGGTCCAGAACTAGATGCTCACTGTGGTGTGTGTGTAAGACATGCCAGAGACATTGTTGAATCATTTCTGTTCCCGCACACACACTCACACATGCAGATATACACGCACAGTTACACACATTATTAGATAAGTTCTAATCTAAAGAAAGTAGTATCCTTGAGCATACCTGCACATGGTAAATACTTTCAAATCATGCACACTTACAAATACTCTTTTACACACATATTTGCACACACACCGGCTGTGATGTGCAAATAAACACTGAGTGTGAAACTGGTATTTCCAATATGTCAGCATCTTAGGAAGAAAAAACAACAACCTAGTTTTAAAATCACTTCATATTTTGAGGACAACTTGCTTCCTTAATGTAACTCTAATTTCTGTGACATTTATTCTTTAATGGATTTATGCTATTGTGTGTATGATAAAAGGTCATTTCCATTTGGTTGTGACTTCAGCATTATCTTGTTGGTTTAAAAACAGCTTCAAGCACCCAAATGTTGAAGAATTTTCTCAGCCTACAGAGGGACATATAATCCTTTTACCATTTTAACCATGAAAATCGCCAAAACTGGATTCATAATGATGTCAAAATGTATATGTCAAGATAAAAGGAGGAGGGCATTTTGTGGGAAAGAGATTTGCAGAGAAGTCTCATGTGTTCCCGTGTTAACTTCCAGTGGCTGAGTGCGTTTTCTTGCAGTCTGCAGTCTTCTTATGAGAGGACTACAGAGGAAATGTGCAATGATTGAGGTCATCTGTTGATTTGGTCTCATTTGCTGTGCCACTGCATAAACACAATTATTATCATCTTTTTCCGTGTTTGTTTCATTCCGGAAATTGGATTTGGATCTTAAATAAAGCATGATGGGATTGTCAATACCCTCGGTCAACATGCGTGATCTCATATAAATGACTCCCACATTAAAAACATATTTGTTGAAGCATTGTGGTGTTGGATTAGCCACACTTCCCTGGCATTATCTGAATTAACTGTGTATTTGTTTGGTCAGAATAGAGCAGAATTACCCACACCAACATCCTGTTAAAAGGACTAAGAGGAACAGATGCTGATTAGCTGCTGAAGGATTGTGATTGTGTGTGGGGGGCTGTGAAGAGGATCAGTTTTCCTGCCTTGGCAAACCTTAAATCAGGTTTAAGAGTTAAGAAAGGTAATCCTCCTCCTCTCTCAATCTCTCTTCCTCTTTGTATTCACCCTTCACTGTGACACCCTGACCTTCTCACCTCTCCTTTTCTACCTTTCCTGGAAAGGGGTTTCCCCTCCCCATCACTCCCTATTCTTATTCTTCTTCTCCTCCTCCCTCATTTTGGTCTTCATTATTGTCCCCTCCCCTTCTTGCTGATGTGTTAAAGGGATGTAGACTGTAGTCGTGCGTTGCTCCTCCTGACACATAACGCCCTTGAGATGTCGTCCACATCTTTACCAGTAACATCGAGCAGCGCTGACATCAGTGACTTCTCCTGGTCTAGCTCTCTGGTGTGGCCCACCATAAACCTTTACCCCGGGCCTCAAAATCAGGACAGGCGTCCGAAAAAAGGGGGTTCAGGGGCCAAGCATGGCCACCGGGGCCCGGCTCCAGGAGCAGCACAGATGGTTCAGCCACGGGATGCGTTAGAGTCTGATCAGCGCCTCCTTCAGGGCAGACAGGTGGGATGGGGGTGTGTTGAGTTGGAGTTCACAGGTGGAGTTGGAAAGAGATGTGGCGTTGGAGAGATGTGTTGGAACAGTTGGCATTTCTAAAGGTCAAGACCTTCGCTGATTCAGCCAGGGAAACAGAAGAGAAAGGCAGCACAGGGTGCTACTGTGTGTGTTCATTTCCAGAGTGCTCACCAGGATAGAAGGATGAGGAGTTTGCTCGCTTTGTCAGAACTGTTGTATGGCTAAATCGCACATTTAGGAACAAATGCTGTTAAATTCAGTAAATGAAAGTCCTCAAGTGTAATAATACAAATGTATGTATGTGTGTGTGTGTGCTTTTGTGTGGAGCAGTGATTGTCTGATCTGTCTGGGCATGCTGCCCACCTCTCCGTGACACACCAGGCCTGACAGGTGTCTCAGGGTCTCTCTCTAAGGATGGGAGGATGAGCTTGCAGTACACATAAACACACATACACACACACACACATGCAGATTTTATACATACAGACTTGGAACTCACACAAATCCAGCCACACACATACACAAACCACAGGTTCAGCAGAGCAGATGGCATGACGTGGCTGCATCTTCAGGTGACAGGTGAAATCAGGGAGCAGCCTTTCTCTGATCTGTGATATCAACATCTTTCTCTCAGTGCTGAGTGTTTTCTTGATGGTGTTAGTCCAGAGTGGAGCATGATCAAATGCATGAAAGTTCAGAAAAATTCATAGCAATAAGATGCAACAGTGAAGTCATATGCAATGCTCCTGCCAAACTCCCTGTTCAAATAAACCATTTTGAACATGCTTGGTGTGAACTTGCCCTTGAAATTTGAGGCTAACTCAAATTTCAAGGTAACTTTTTTTTTTTTTTCAGCTAGATATCCCAGCAGCAGCTCTTTATAGTGTACAGGGAACCTCTTCAGGACGGCTCAGTAAGACCCTTCAGGCCTGTGGGCAAACTTTGCACACCAAGTCTCGTTTGGTCTTCTTTGGCTCGAGCAATAACTCAGTTCAAAGCTACCGTCAGAAACCAGCAGACCAACTTATTAATTCTCTCTATATTTATCGTCATAGGTGGACTTTTTAAAAAATGATTCATTGTAAATACTGTTTCACACGTAAGCAAATGATCATTTGTGTTTAGAATACATATTTATCATGTTACAGTGGAAAAGAGTCCAGACCGAACTTGTGGTCACTTTTAGATGCTAAGTGCTTATGTTTTAATATTTCAAAGAGAATAAAACACAGTGTTTTACATTTTCATGTTCTACCATTTCTACCATATCTGAGCTTGTAACCGTATCTGAAATAATTGTATAAACTCTTTTCTAGAGGCTGAAAAATCCTGATCTGAGAGATGTCCTGACTCCTATACCTGCAAGACCAATGTTACAGTGACTAAATGACATGTTACCCTACCCTCCTGCAGCCGCTGAGGAATGTATTTTTGTCTCTGTGTGTCTGCAGGCTCACCTGGTGGCAGCCTTTGAAAAGAGCCTGAGTAACATGACCTGCCGCCTGCAGAGCCTCACCATGACTGCTGAACAAAAGGTACAAGGGCTTAGTCCTGAACGGGAAATATACTGTGTTTGAACTCCGTGACGAAAGGATTATAGGGAGGAGAAATGATTAGAAACAGGCAGCGTCCTCCACCAATGTGGAGGTCGGCGGTTGTGGATTAATGGATATTTTTATCTTTAAGGTTCAGTTCCTGACTCATGTGAGAGGTTTTCTACTGAAGCCTCCATTTTCACAGGTTTATATTGTTAAAGTTTTAATTGTTGCCTGAGTATTTCGCGAAGTTTACACCGAACCCTAACCAAAGTTGTTCGACTTGCTTAACATGCAAACTTCAAAAGTGTCCACTTTTGCATGGGCAAGGTTTCAGTATGTTCCACAAACCTACAGCCCAACAACCCATTCTCCAAAACTCCTTCAGCATTTATCTGCTCCCAACTCTATTTTGTGCATTTTCTTGCAAGGTGCCTTTTTTTTTACTGAGAGGAGGTCCTAGAAGAGCTTGAATGGTGCTGAAACAGCAGCAATATGTTCAAAGATATATCCCTACCACAAATTATGAATGCTTCCCGCTGTTCACACACCCACACACACATACACCCAGTGTGCTGACGAGCCTTGGCAGCTTTTTAATCCTCTATAAATTAAAGCAGACTGGGATCTGGTGGGATGTCTTTGTCAAACAAGGCCGTCCCAACTTTTAATTAAAGTGGAAACCCTATCTGCAGCCCTCAGTGGGTTTTCGGGAAAGACAAAATATGAGACTCCCTCTATCTGATTGTGTTCGTTCAACAGAGAGAAGAGCTTTTTTTTATTCTAAGCAGGTGGTGCTGGCTCTGGGGCAAATCCAGTCCTATCTTTTTCAAAATACCCTCAAAATACTCTCATTCCCTCCCACTGAAAGCCACGCCAATGCCAAATTTAAGGATTCGCTCCCAGTGACGAAGCTAAGGTGTCCATTCCAACAGATTCAGTGTGTCATCCTCTTTAAAAATAACCTGGCCCAGTCTTCAGTTCTGAGGTTGTTCCATCTGTTTTATGTGGACTACAAAGACTACATTTCTCCCCCAAAAATCTCTGTGCTCAACTCAGTAACTCCTGAATCACTGCTCTAAAAACAAACTAAAATCACCTCTTGCTTCATTCTCTCTCCAGGAGTCTGAGTTGGCTGAGTTGCGGGAGACCATAGAGATGCTGAAGACTCAGAACACAGACGCCCAGACGGCTATCCAGGTGGCTCTCAATGGCCCTGACCACCTCCACAAAGGTAATGATGGAACCAGCAGGGGACATTGGAGCAGACTTCTCTCAGATTATCTGATGTTTTGAGGAGGCTTTAAATGCTCTAGTGTTTCATGAGTGGATGCATTTTTAGCCTGATTGTCCTCAGAGGGAATTGATTCTTGAGTGTGCTGTATAGGTCTGTTTTGGAAAGCCTTGATTAGTCATGGAAACAACCTGAATCAGATATGCAATCAGTTTTTTTCAGGTATCCAACCTCCTTGTTGTTGCTTATTCAAATCAAGCCAAGTCCAACATAGCTGAATTATATCAACCAACACATGCTGGTACAGGGATCAGCTCAGTTTCCTGTGCACTAAGGAAAGGTTTGTCTGTCGTTTGCAGACCTGCGGATTAGACGGCAGCACTCGTCTGAAAGCATGTCCAGTATCAACAGCGCAGCCAGTCACTCCAGCATGGGCAGCCTGGGCAAGGACGCCGAAGACAAAAAGAAGAAGAAGAAGAGCTGGGTAGGTGGAAAAAACAAAGAAGCAGACATCACCGTGAGGCAAAAGCAGAAAAGTGAAGTTGGTATATCTCAGGCTAGTATTAGCTCTCCTACGAGAAATGCCAGAAAATGTAAAAAGCCTTTTAGGGCACCCAGATGTTATGTGACTCAGTCCATTCATTTACTTGTAGCAAGCATCAAAAGCCCTCTATTATCACACTCAGTAATCTTGTCATTATTTAGAAGGCAGATTTGCAAATGAAAACTGTGTCTGAGTGCAGAGCATGGTCACATTCCCATGGGTCCTCTGCAAAATCCTAAAATCATGTCACCGTTGCTAGGTTACACTAAGATGAGTGCACCAGGCACCATCCAGTGGTGAGGACTAAGAGAGGGTCAAGAAGAGGAGTCAACTGCCCTGCAATTATTGTTTGAGACACACTTGAGATTTCATATCCAGTGACAACAGCATGCAGATTAGTCTGGAAAGAAGCAAAGTGGCCACAAATGTCATGGATTCTCAAGTTCAGCTTGAAACCAGAGAGATCCTTGGCCAGAGGTTAGAGAAGAGCTTGTGGTATCGCTGTGACAAGTGGGGACATGTGGGCAGAAACACTCTCACCTGCCTCAACATCTTCTATCCAAGTCCTTTTGAGAAGGGCTCTTAATCCCTCAACTACTCAATTGGAGGTTTAAAACAGTAGGAGATACGTTTTTATTTGTTAGTCTACCACAAAGTTTACTTTCACTTGTACCTCTTATTTGGAAAAGAGAAATAGTGTTTCTTTGGTTGCTCTGTTTGCTAAAGTGTCCTTGATATACTTGCACCTGCTTTGGGATTGAAAGAGGACATTAGCTTAATGCATTATCCATCCCATATTTCCCATTCTACTGAGGAAAACTCCCACAAATACCAACAAATCGAGACAAGAAAGTCTAAAAATGCACATCCACAACCATAAAGCTCTCTCTTCTCTGCCCTTCTCTCCAATGTTGCTGCTCTGTCTCTCCTTCACTCTACAACAGCGGCTGACTGTCCCTGGCTGAGAGTTTATTTGCTGCAGCCCCCTGAGTCAGGCAGATGACATATTAGAAGTTCCATCCCATCCAAAGAGCACAGAGCCAGAGCCAGTGTTCAGCCTGTGCTGCAATACAAAACGTCTGCCCTTGAAATGAAATGCATGCAAACAGCCCAAAAGTTCACCACAGAGTGTGACACCATAGCCTGCCATGTTAAGTGAGACCTCCAAAAAATTCCAGTCAGGCTCATGAATACAAATCAATCCCTTATTTAAGCAGCAATTAATTATTCATTTGCATAAATTCTGCCTCGGTGCACACGCGGGTAGAGACAAGCTGAGCTGAGGGTCGTGTGATGTGAGAGAAGAGTGAGCAGAAAAGCAGCAGATCACTCCATCAGGGCAGCAGGATTTATTATTATTATTCAGCATACACTCAGAACTGTAAATGTGTAAACAGCATGCAACCTTCAACACATAAGATGTTTTTATTACTGTAATTATGACAAATGTTCCAGAAAAAGCAATGGGTGGTGTTATGAAATATTTAATTTATTTACTTGAACTTTCATCGACCAGGTGTTCTGTATTTGTGTATTCTGTCTTGCATGATTGTGGTCCTCCTCATGCTGGTTTCATTCAACATCTTGGTCTATATGCTTTGTACTGTAAATCCTTGCTTGGTGCCGTGCACAGGAGGTGGTATAATGAAATATGTCATCAGCATGGGAAAAAAGAAACTACCTTGAAAAATCGAGTGTTATGTTTTGGCAGTTTTCCTTCTATTTGGAGCCACTGGGATGTAAAATTGCTTACTGCATTTTTCAGATGCCTCCTAAGTTAAACAAGTTGTAATGTGTTTCCCTGTAATGTGAATAAGCATTTTGGGTATCAAAAATGTAGACACAAACAATATCTCTTTCAGATAACTGGGAGAAAAAAAATGATTAGGATGCACTGCAATGAACATAATCCTAATAGCACTCATCATCATTATCATTAACATTGTAACTGCAATAACTGTATTTCCTCAGAACAAAGTCGTACAAGTGCTCAGGAGAACAGGCACATTTGCCGCAATTAGCTTTAATCAACAGAGTTTGCTGTAGATGGGTGAAGAGATGCAGGAGTGTGTGTTTTTGTGTGGCTTAACGCTGGATGTGTTCTACATCTTCAGGTGGCTGATTCCATCCCTGCTCAGGTCAGTGGTTTCCAGAGTGTCTTCTGTATGTTTGCAGTGGTTATTCCCCATCTCCCCTTCCTTCGCTCCCCTATTTGTTCCTCCTCCTTCTTCGCCTCTCAGAGCAAGCTCTTCTTTCCCTTTTCTGGAATCGTCGGCATGGAAACAGCCTCCCTCCCCTTCCCCCTTGTACCTCATCGATCGCCTTCCCCCTTTCTTCCCCCCTTGTTCATTCTGATTGCCTGTTCAGCCCTAATTTCCAGGGGTCATTAAAAAGCCTGATCTCCCTGTCTCCATTTCTCATTTCCATCTCTACTTACGGCCTTGCTTTTTGACTTCCTCTTTACCTAAACCAGACAGTGACCATTGCTTGGAAACAGCACGGAGTGACTTCCTGATCTGGCAGGATGTGATGTCACCAGAACTTATCTCTTAGTAACTGACACGATGTGGCTGAGGGGATTGGAGGGCAGCAGTATTGACATGTTTGTCTTTGTGTGTTTGTCTTTTCTTTGTTGCAGTTACGCAGCTCCTTCAAGCAGGCATTCAGCAAGAAGAAAACCAAATCCCAGTCGGCTCATGACGAGATGGAAGAGATGACCGACTCGCTGCCGTCCTCACCCAAACTGCAGCATGACAACAGGCAGGGCAGCATTGCCACGCTGCGTTCTTCACCCTCCACCACAGAGTGAGTTTTCACATGCGCAGCCTCCCACAAATATATATATATACACCTGCATCCACTCTCATGCAGATGCATGTACTTATATGCAGTAATCCTCCTGAAGAACCTCCTGAAGAAGTTAACACACATACTTGTATAATACATCTATGCACAGTAACAGAAAATACATATACACTGCATGCTGTTGGCTGTTTTGTTCCTTTTGCTTCTTTAAGTCTAAATTCTTTTCACTGTTTTTTTGTTTTGTTTTGTTTTCTTTAAATCCTCTCCTCACTTTTTTTAATCTTCCCTCTGACCTTTCTGTTCATACTTTTCCTTAACGTCTCTCCACCTGCTGTAGCAAGTGCATTTGCGATAGCAATTCCTCCCCTATTTGGACGCCAAAGAAAAAGCAAAACGGTCATGTGGTCTACAAGCACAGATCTCGGTAACAGACACTGTGTGGCATGCTCCCAGGGAGTGTGTGGGTGTGGGGTGTGTTGATGTGACTTACTTTTGCATCGTAATGCTGTAGAAACCTTGGCATGTTAGCTGCGATGCATTTTCCTGGCACACAAACTGAACACTTGAAAGTGTACAATTCTCAGTTAAGGGAAAATGACAGTAGTTTAAGCAGTAAAAACGTTCTCATGCCAGTGCAAAGTGGCTCCGGGTCACTGCAAAAGAACCAACATGTGGCCATTTCGCCAACCAGCAATAAGCATGCAAGTACTGTGCACATGTGCTGTGCTGTGTGGTAGCTGGTGAGATCATTTCAGTGTTAGGCCGTCTGGGGCAGAGCATGCAGAAGTTGATGAACTTCAAATGACACAGTAAACCCCATGAGTGTGACAGATTTCTGTTGTGTTTTTGACTTAGCAAAATAGCAAAGCATCTCTTTTTTACTGTTTTTTTTTTTCAGAAAAATGTTAATCCCAGTCATAGACTTATTAATAACATCATTAATAACAATCAGTCAAAAAGAAGAAGAATCTGTATGTTCCTCGGTTACAAGACCTAAAGCATAAAACCTAAAATAGGTGAACCACTGTTCATGGGAATCACAGCTGGTACATGTCTTTCCTTGGCCAACAAAATTATGGAGTATTGTAAATGGGAAGGATTCGCTGTCCCAAATGCCACACTTCCCCGTTCACCTTTCACTGCTGACTCCAGCCTCCCTCTGAACTTCAAACTTCAGCTCTTTTATTTCCTCTAAGTGTGTACATTTTCTCTCCAGACTGTATGTGTGTGTGTTGTTTGGTATAACCCTCGAGGTGACCCCGTCCTCCTCCCTGTGTGTAATCCCGGTTGCAGGCTGTGCGAATGCACCGAAGCCGAGGCGGAAATCATCCTCCAGCTGAAGAATGAGTTGAGAGAGAAGGAGCTCAAGTTGACAGACATTCGCCTGGAGGCGCTCAGCTCGGCCCATCACCTGGACCAGATCCGAGAGGCCATGAACCGCATGCAGGTGGAGGTTTATTTATGCTTGACACAGGTTGAAATGGAGCAGCATGCATAACTGGCCATTTACCAGGCCTAAATTTTAAATTCAAATTGGCTTTTTTCTGTCTTGCCATCTGTCATAGAGAATAGGTATGAAAACCTGTCTTTTGACATATCCATCAGGAGATCAGGAATTTTCTCCAAAGGCTCAGATAGAGGCATCTCATGGAGACAGAAATACTTGTGCATGTGCTACAGTTTCTTCTCCTCTGAAGGCTCAGACAGGCAAAACTTCAGTCTGTCCAATTTATTTGGGCTAAAGTGGTGTGTTTCTCCCCCGAGGCACCGTAGCATGACAGCCACCAGTTAGGAAGTTAACAATGCATTCAGTGAGTTAGTGAATGGCTGACAGGGCACCAGCGGGGCACCAGGAGGGCTAAACGCAAACTAGTCTCATGTGCCATACCAATAGTATACACCTAACACTCGCAGGTTAGCTATTAAATTTTAGGTCCCTGATACTGTTAGTGTGTAACCCCAGCAGAACTTAAAAGAAAGACAGGGGAGAACAATTGCCTGGCTCTGTCAGAGGAAGGTAACAAAATCCACAACAGCACCTTTAAAGCTCTGTGATTAACACATTATCTCTTTGAAACATTGATAAATCATACAAGGATAACAGGTCTCATCAGCTTTTGTACAAACTTGTGGAGTGCAGCTCGAATATTGTAATTAAAGCAAAAGGGGGACAAACCTTTGATGCTGAATGCTGAAATTCATGTGCATTTTTCAAAGATTCAACTTTGGACACAAATTGTTCAGCTGATATTATCATTTGTAATGAAACAAAAATCAGTATTACAGTCCAAGCAAATGCAAAATAGATGTATCTTGTGGTCTCAGACCTTTGGACCTTAGGACCTTTGGACCTGGAGACTTTTATAGTTGCCGGCAGGTGGATTTTGTTACCATGTGACAGCGCCAGGCTAGCTGTTTCCTCTGTTTTCAAGCAAATTAGCTTATTTCCCAAAACATTAAACTATTCCTTTGAGCCTACATGTCCGTAAAACTTTCAAATAGTAATACATGATCATTTAAGACAGACATTTGGAGAAAATAGAATACTGTAGGGTCCAGCTGTATCAGCTCCAAAACAGGCAATTAACAACAGGCTTGTCAGTCTCTGTTTTAAATACACTGTCAAACTGAGCACACTTCATAAAGGTGGAATCGAACTGCAGAATAAAAAATATCAAATGAGGCTTTCTTGCTGCAAATAAATGTGTTTGGTATATTTATTACATTCCTATTGATTTAGAGCAATAAAAGCTGCCCGTCATTTCAGAGTGTAATCTTCATAGATACTGTGTCATTTCATAGTCTTAAAAGAAGCATGTGTTCAAAGAATATCACCATAAAAGTCTCAGTTAAGTGGATCTTTGTGGATGTGGACTCCCTCGTCTGGAGAAGCCTATAGTCTATCCTCGGATCTGGGGATCATGTAAGACTCCTTATCTGAGACTTAACCTTCAGTACAAAGAGAGCCTTGAAGATCAAAAGCCGCTTACAGCCCATAATTCCAATAATACTGATTCAGAATAACAACAGTGGCCAGTCTGAACGCAGGAAAATGACTGTTATTATTCAGATACCAGAGTCTCTTAATGCAATGTCTATTAGATTTCATCTAATTAATTTTTTTTTCCTCAACGATCAGAATGAGATTGAGATGCTGAAAGCAGAGAATGATCGTCTGAAGTCCAGCGGTAATGCCACACCAACAGCCACGCCCGTCAAGACCGCCCGGCCGCCCTCCGAGACCTCCAGCACCTCCTCGTCCTCCTCGCGTCAGTCCTTGGGGCTGTCGCTCAATAACCTCAACATCACTGACACCATCATGTCAGGTCAGTTCAGTGTCAGCGCTGGTGTCTGCAGCGCATCGGTCTGACGTGTCTGTGTAGATCAGTGTTCACAGTCTGTCTGCTGTTTGCTCTGAGAAGTGAGAGCAGTAAGTGCAGGAGAGGTGGAAGTGAGTGAAATGGATTTGAAGTCTTAACAAAACAAAAATGAGACATCTTACAATGCCTCGACTGGCCAGTCATGACTAAGTATTTAACAAAGCTGTTTAATTACCCCCCGGAAATATTTTTTAGAAGGAAAAGTTGTTTCATTTTTCTGTCAAAAAGGTAAATTCAGCCTTAGAGAATTAAACCTCCAACCATGGCATTGTAAGTGCTTTGCTCTTTTGTTTAGTTAAGCCATAGGACACAGTTTATGGTCTGCAGCATCTCTCAGGACAGAAGTTTTATTTTTACTGTAACATCAAGTTGGATTAGCTCTCTCCATACTTGCCTCAGTGAATGTGAGAGAACTGCATTTACAGAGGAGTGATCTGGAGGAGCTGCGTGAAATGATGAAATAGCTCCCCTCTTACTTTTGCGAGGGCTCGCAACACAGCAGGAGCCTGTTGCACACACACATGAAGATGTTGAAAATCTCTCTAGGCCTGCTCCGTTTGAGAAGTGGAAGAGTTTTGTCTCTCTCACTTGTCCTATAATTAACATAGAAGGCGCAGCTCTCTCTGAGGACTCGGACCCTCGTTAATTGATGGAGGGATGAGCCAAGAGCGGTGACGCGTGGGAAGACGAGTAGGCCAGCGGGCCGTTATCACCCCAACACAGAGCCCTCAGCTGAGGGAAGCCAGCCAAATACAAAGTACCCACTCCCCTCTCCAAATTGCTGCCTGTGAAAAAGAGAATGAAGAGAGATTTATGGTTTGAGTCGTCAGTGGTGTGATTGTTGTCAAAGGGTAAAGGTGGATGAAAACAAGCACATAAGTCAAAGTTGCCCAAAGTAGAAACACGGCTGCATACAAAATGAAGTGTACTTTATTAGCTGCAGTTTTATATTGTTTGTTATTTTCACTGTAGTAGCCCATAATAGTAAAAGCTGCTATAACTATAGCAATGAATCTTTAGTTGCAGATGTCAGATCACACATTGATGGTGTGTCTGCACATTTAAGTGCCTCAACCAGAAAGGCTGTTAACACCGCTGAATATAAAGCCAATGTGATGTTTTTATTTGTTTCTGTTGAAAATAGAATGGACTAATTGTGGTTGCCTTCTTATGCCCACTCAACACTTGGGTTTCCCAAAACTGTGATATTTGTGAACTGACAGACAGTGAAATGTTTGTGTTGCTGTTGAGTGGCACAAATATAGAATGTGTATGGAGTCTGATTTCCTCTCAGGGGTTAAAATACTTGGTTTCCTCTGATCAGTGTCAGTGTCACTGTCTTCTACTTCTTGACATACATCGTCAGCTTGATGAAAATCTTCTGTTACTTTCAACTCTTCAACAAATACCCTCCTATTAAAGGATTTTCCATTTCGACGTCTTTGTCTGTCCTTATACTCTGATGCATTTCTCACAGTTGATCTTACATTATCATTCAGCACACTCACTAGAAGTCGCTCTGTGTGAGAACATTGATTAAAAGTAAAAGTAATTATCACATGAAAGAAACCCATTAGCTATCTTTTACTTTGGAGTCTGTTTGTCCATTTCCAGCTTTAATTTTCCGGCAGGCAGAATGAGAGTTTGTTTATAATGAATCAAGGCTACGACAGATTAAAGTTGGTTGTCTTTCCTAACAGAAAGTTCTGTTTTCAGATATTCTCCTAGATGACGGCTACGAGGGCAATCTCCGCAAAGAGGGCCGGAGTGTGCGAATAGTGGTTACCATCAGCAGTGGGCCAAATTCCACCAAGGTTAGAGGATTATTTCATATGATTTTCTCTTCTCCTCCTCCAGCTAAAACCACTCTAATCGTATCTGACTCCTGTGTTTTTATTAATTTGACAATTCCACAGGGTATACAAAGCCACGAGTACCTGATTGGATCTATAGGTGTGAGTGGAAAAACCAAGTGGGACGTCCTGGATGGGGTCATCCGACGCCTCTTCAAGGTAAACAGTATAGGACTTTGCTCTTGGGTGCACATCAGTTATCTGGGCATTTCACTGCAGATATTTTGGCACAGGTCTTCCTAAGAGCTTTAATGATGACTCTTCCATTTAGTCGTATTAATGTCAGTGAGCCAGCATGCACAATAGCACAGCTCTGACACAAGCTCACTTAAATGGAATGCAGCCATTGTTAATGAACTCTTTTTGAGATGAAATGCATGCTGACTTATTTCAAATGTTGTATCCATACAGCTACACAGTTCATGCACAACTTGTTACTTTAGTGCCTGGAATTAGATTTCACATATCACACCCTACATATGGATGAAGACAGATTTTCTCCTCTTTAAAATAAGACACAGAGAGTTCTCTGATGTTAAACTTGAGGGAGTTACAAAGTACTGAAGTTATAAAACAAGGTCAAAGAACAGAACTTTTTCATCAGCTGGTTTGCTGTCTCACTCTAACACGGTGCAAACATGCATCACCCCTCCAACTTAATTTAAAACCGAACCACTTATGTCTGACTTATTGTGTAAGATTCACAGACAGACAAAGCAAGATCCACAAGTAATATGGCTGCCTGTCACTGCTTATTACCTTCCTCCCTGCAGGAGTATGTGTTTCGGGTGGACCCTCTAACCAGCCTGGGTCTCAACTCAGACAGCATTGTCTGCTACAGGATGGGCGAGGTGGTTCGCGCCCACGCCTCCGAAGTGCCTGAGCTGCTGCCTTGCGGCTACCTGGTGGGCGACAACAACGTCATCAAGGTCAACCTCAAAGGTATGGCAGCAAGGAAGCAAGGAGTTTCTATTTCAGGACTACAGCAGATGCTGAAGTCAGGTTTAGGTTCTCAAGAAAAGTGTTAGTTGTTGACAAATGTGTGATTGTTACCTTGATTACTGTGTTGTTTATTTCAGTTTAAACCTTTAAATTATTTCTTGAATGCTTGCTCACAAACTGGACTGGTTTTCACTCTTTTCCTTCCTTCCACTTCCCAGGAGTGAAGGAGAACAGTATAGACAGTCTGGTGTTTGACACACTCATCCCGAAGCCCATCATCCAGCGGTACCTCAACCTGTTGATGGAGCACCGTCGTATCATTCTCTCAGGACCCAGCGGCACTGGCAAATCCTTCCTAGCTGCCAAGTTGGCTGAGTACATCATTTCCCAGATGGGGCAGGAGGTCACTGAGCACAATGTGGCCAGCTTCAACGTGGACCAGAACTCCAGCAAGGTAGAAAGAACAGAGAGGCTTTATGTCGTTGTTTGTCTTTAAATTTAAATTCCTGTGAAACATGAAGGGAAATTTGGTTGTTTGTATATCACAGCTGGTAAAAAATTGCATCTCTAGAAAAAAAATCTTTTGTGTTTTGATTCTGAGGGACCGACTTTACAACCTGACATTTTTCTCTGATGTTTTTGATTATTCTTGTACGTAAGGAAAATACACTAGCATTTGATTAATGGGCCTCAGAATGTGGCATTCATCAGCAGTAGGTATTTTGGATAATGTTAACAGCAGTCGGAGAAAGTGTAGCTTTACCTGTTTGTAGTTTTTATAGTAGAAGTTTGTACAGAAGGAGAAAAGCTTGAGCAGGAGTTGGGCACATACAGATTTGCAAGCAGTAAATGTCAGATATTACCTGTTATTAAATTAATTAATAATATAACCTGTTATTGAATTTTCTACTAAAGTGTGATTTACAGTAAATGTCAGTCCATTCTTTCATTTTTTTTGGCTTGCATATAAATAACTAGAGCTTTGCATGAATAAAGAGATAGTAGGGACTAAAATCATATTGTTCCCTGTAAACTTATTTATCAGACCAAAATGTTGCATCCAAATCAGTGTGTGCACATTAAAAACTGTTAACACTTCCATCCCCAGGATCTGCGTCAGTACTTGTCCAACCTGGCAGAACAGTGTAACTCTGAGGAGACGGACACAGAGCTCCCCACTGTGGTCATCCTGGACAACCTCCATCATATCGGCTCCCTCAGTGACATATTCAACGGTTTCCTCAACTGCAAGTATCACAAATGGTGAGTCAGAACTCTTCCTCTCTTCCTAACCAGGCTGACTTGTAGTGTTTAGTCCTGTTGTTGGTCACAGCTCTAATCAAGTCAAGTCCAGTCAGTTTTGTTTATACAGCCCAAGGTCATAATCACAAATTTGCCTCAAACTGTTTTCTGCTGTTTATTCTTATTATTGATGAGTTGCACCGCTGTGAGCAAGCAGGCAATGATTCAGAGGAAGCCATCCCTGGTGTCTATATTTAATAACCCAGCAGCAACATAATGCAGCTGTTATTTAGTGGAGCACCCAGACTGTGACTGTGAGTAATTATCTATTTTGTTGTCTTTATCTCCTTTAGCCCGTATGTTATTGGGACCATGAACCAGGGAGTTTCTTCCTCCCCTAACCTTGAGCTACACCACAACTTCAGGTTTGTGACGATGCTTTAACTGCAACCTTGACTTACACAGGAATATCTTTGAATTCAATATATCGTGGAATTGGTGTTTTATATTGTGGTTACAATACTCATTGTGTTGTGATATTTTATATGTGTATAAGATATACAAATGTTATTGATTCCAGAAAACAGTAAGGTTTAGTTTTATTTGCTTTTCATCATCTCACCTGTCAGATGATGGGTTTGATTTCAGTTCTCTATCAGCAAGCTATTTCTCCCAGTTTGTAAACTAAAGGCTTTCATCCACAGGGAGTTATGTAATTACATCTCTTGGATAATTAGACTTGTTAAATGAAAATGAATAGACTATAGTTCATGTTCTCAGTGTTGGATTCTTTCTGCTTGGCGTGTTTGACTAGCTGATGACTTGGCAAACATCATTAGGGAAAGCTTATCATGAGCCAAACATTAATTTAATGTGAATCTATTATAGTAAAGAGTGCAATACGCCCAAAACCTTTCATACTGATGATAGACATACCTGAGACAGCACAAGTCAAGCCATCTGTAATATGTTGTTCTGATGAGAAATCTGTTGTAATAATTTATTAGCCCCACTGTTTTTTTTTCCACCATTGATGATCCGCCCTGTCGTAGGTGGGTGCTGTGCACCAACCACACCGAGCCGGTCAAAGGGTTCCTGGGCCGTTTCCTGCGGAGGAAGCTGATAGAGACAGAGATCGATAAGAACATGCGCAGCAATGACCTGATTAAGATTATAGACTGGATCCCTAAGACCTGGCAGCATCTCAACGGCTTCCTGGAGGCACACAGCTCCTCCGATGTCACCATAGGTCAGTTCACACACGCACACACACGCACACACACACTAGTGCTTTGTACTGTTTGACCAATACAAAACCCTGTGTGGTGTCTTATTTTAACTACTATCTTCGTACAGAACAGACTAATATTCTTTGAATATTAATGATCACAACTCACTTAAGTTGTTGAATACTGCTCCGATCAACACGTGTGTCATAAGTCTGCTCTGTGTCTTCGGCCTCTTTTGTCCGTTCAGGTCCCCGTCTCTTCCTGTCCTGTCCCATGGATGTAGAAGGCTCTCGGGTTTGGTTCACTGACCTTTGGAACTACTCTCTGGTGCCCTACCTGCTGGAAGCCGTCAGGGAAGGACTGCAGGTACGTCCTATAATACTCAAAATTAACTTTCTGGATTATTAGGCAGAGTATCTATAATAAGTACAAGATAAGATTTAAAAGGATTTTCTGCATGCTGCAACACTTCTCTTGAAATAAAATCAAAGTATAAGACACAGTATAATTAAAAAAAAAGCCTTATTAATTTTCCGCAGTGAGCCATTTTACACCTCCAGGACAAAAAATATTTTCCCACTTTACATACAAAGTAAAGTCTAAGTCTTTCCATTTTCAGCTACCATACTTCACTACGTACCAAAGGGGAATATTTTACTTACTAATTAAAAACATTTATTTCACAGTACTAGTTCATTTAAGTCAGTCGACAGTCTGCAGAACCATTTCCTTCATGTACCACTGTGACTGGCACAGCTGATTATATAAACTGAGATGAGTAATGAACCTGAGAACATAATGATAATGACCACTCTCTCTTTATTTATGTCACAAGTTGCACAAAGCTTTTTCTCATTCCTCACCTTCAACCATACCTCCTTTACCTTTTTGACCACTTGTACAGCTGTATGGCAAAAGAGCAGCATGGGAGGATCCGTCCAAGTGGGTGAACGACACGTATCCGTGGAACGCCGCTTCGCTGCAGCAGGACGGCCAGTCACTGCTCCAGCTGAGGCCGGAAGATGTGGGATACGACGGCTACAGCTCGTCCAAGGAGGGAGCCTCATCCAAGCAAGTGTCTCAGAGTGACACTGAGGGAGACCCACTGGTGAGGAAGACATAAAACTCATCAGTAACACTGCTAGTCACTGATCTGTGCCATTTATTCACAGCGTTGAAGACTCAACAAAAACAGCAACTTAGTGAACAATGAACAAACCATGTACTGAGAGTGTAGGATTGTAGGAAACTTGACCAGAAAAGAATGTGCTATAGAGATAAATATCTGTCACTCGAATGTGTTACCCAGGTTCATGTGTATACAGGATGCAGATTCACAAAGTTACTCAGTTCAGGGTTGTTGGTTTCTAAGCTACCTTGGCTTTTGCAAAGGGATACATTCAGTAAATAAAAAAGCTTGTGAAGTTGCTCGATGGTATAGACTCCTAGGCACAATCTTACCACACATACACACACACACACACACACACACACACACACACACAGAGGCTGAAGGGAAATGGGTGGAGAGAGCGTGAGAGAGAGAATTAATTTCCATTTGGTGGGTTATTGCAGCCCAAGAGGAATTAAAGGGTAGTCATCCAAATACGACTGGCTTGATTTAGCAAGTGAGTGTATGTGTGTTTGTGTGCGTGCATGTGTCCAGTTTGAGCACAGGTGTGCTCAGACTCATTTTAGGAGCACTTGAAGCAATGCACCAGATGCAGCAGCACTTCTGCATTATTTAGACCATTAGCTCTGTTACAGGGATGAGAGGTTCTGCTGTTTTATTGTGGTGATTTACCACAAGGTTTTCAAAGTGCTTCTATCACCAAAAAATGGAAAAAGACAGACTTTGTGATTCATTACATCATTGTGTGTTTTTAGTAGCTGTAATAAGTACAGTGGCATCTTACAGATAGCACTTTACTTCCTCACGAGAAAAGGGAAAATTCAGCATCACAGTCAGTGTTTGTTGACACTGTCAGAGGAGTGATAATTCTTCTTTAGGTTGTAGTAGGTGGAGGTGTTTTACTGGAGTGCATTACATTGAAAGGTGTTTCTAATATTTTGCCCCATTTATGTACTGTAAATCGGTGTGTGTAAGGCTGGAGCCAGCAGAAAGTTAGTTTAGGTGAGCTCTCCTGGAAATAGGGAAACATCCAGCTCACTAATCAACACTAGATAAATCCCTTTAGTTTAATCTGCGTAAAACCAGAGCGGAAAAATTGCAGTTTGCTGTTGGTGCTGAAGTATTTCTTGGCTGGAAGAAGTAACTTCCTAGAGTTACCCGTGGTTGCCTGGCAGGTGCTTGGAGAAATAAACAAAGTTGCTGTCCTATTAATCATCTCATATTGGTTTAGACCAATGGAAACAAGGCTGCAGACGTAATCAAACTCTGCGTAACTCCAAGTAACACTTCTCTATGTCTGTGCATGTGTCTGAAGCTCTTTGTTGTGTTGTGTTTGCAGATGAATATGCTGCTACGATTGCAGGAGGCAGCTAACTACTCAAGCACGCAGAGCTGCGACAGCGACAGCACCAGTCACCATGACGACCAGCTGGACTCCTCGTTGGAGTCGGCGCTATGAGAGCGAGAGCTGTGCTGGGAGACACCGGATCCGCGGACCCCTTGAAAACCTAGGAACATTTGAACCTCCATCACTACCAGGCACCACCCCTATAGTGCACAGATGTATGATATATGAAAAGTTTTATTATCCAAAATGGTATACCCACCATTTGAAAGCAAACTCCTATTTTTACATAATGATGGTGCAATAGTAAATCAAATTATTCTATGTTTTAAAGAGCCGTCGCCTACTTGATCAAAACGAGAAACAATCATACAGGTTGGATCATTTCTATTTTGCTCACATCAAACAGTGGCGTTAGCAGATATTTAATGGATGTATGACATTTTAAGAATACAACTTTTCATATATGTGTAGGCGAGGATGAAATTTAGCTCCTCTGAGGTTGACTTCCAAGGAGTAAATCACAGTCTGTGCTCAGCCATGATGAGCCACGGTTTGTACTCCATCAGTTTAACTTTGGGTGTCGATCTCCAGAGTGTCAGAAAGAAAGAAAGAAAGCCAAGAGTGTGACGTGACAAAACTGGATTTTTGTTTTTTTAAAACCCAGTTATATCTTCAGATGTTTACAATGGGGGGGGCATGTTAAGTTGTTTATGTCTTTCCTTGTTTACAGAGGTGCTTCTCACAGACACACTCACACACAAACACACTCATATGAATGCACATACAGACAGGCAGCAGGAGGAGACTTTCCTTGTAATCAGAGGCTTTAAATGGTTCAAGCTCTCCTTTGACCAACAATCCAGCCTGCCAAAGTGTCCTTGAGCAAGGCACTATCTCTACCACCTCTGGGGTACCTGATGTCCAACCCTACATACTGAGGGAGGCCAGCAGGAAAACAACAGTTTTAAGGCGATGTAGTGCCCTCTGGTGGCTATAGTGGAGATTCTTATCTCCTAGAAAACAGTGGCCATGAACCGCTGATTGTTGATCTTCACATACAAATTGGGTTCATCACAGATGCATCAGACTGATTTTGTGTTTCAGTAATGTTACCTAAAGTCAGAAACCAGCTGTTTATTGTGGATAGCTGAACCGGCTCCTCACAAGTTACTGTTTTGGATTAGGGTTCAGGGCTAAATGACACGGTTTAGTCTAGTTGTTTACGGCTATAACACCTTTTTTGTGTCTTTACTTTTTCTAAACATAAATTATGTAGGCGGACAATTCTGCAGAGCCAAGATGGCACCAGGAGTGGTTGATGTGAGACTTTTGCAAAGCCTCTACAGCCCAACTAGGATCACAAGACTAACATTACTGACACACTCCCACGCACACACATCCATCCTGCCCTCAGCTCAGTCGTCAGTTGAGCCTCGTGGTGCTGGTCTCCTGCCCTGAACCTCGTCAGTGTCAGGCACTGCCAAGCCGCTCCTCGCTGCCCTTCATGCCAACAAGCACAACGAAAGCGCATTGTCTGTGTGTCATCCAGCCACATTGCTACTGTGAAGAAAAAAATGGACAAGTGCCAATGTTTCCTTTTGATTTACTGCCAAATGTGCACACACACACGCACACGCGCGCACACACACACATACATAAATGCACACAGACTTCCCATCATAATTCAGAGCTGACCACGGTTGTAAACTTAAATTAAGTTGTTTTTGGCTTTCCTCACTCTGAAGCACGTTGTCACTTGTTAGGTTTAAACGCACCATGATAATAGCCGGCGGCCTTTGGATCAGCTGATCGCTCGCTAATCTTCTCCCCGCGAACAATGACTGTCCAATCATGCCTGTCCAGCTTTGGATTTCTGTTCTAAGCAGAGATACTCAGCGTTTAAAAATCTGTAGGGTGCTGTCTTTTTTTTAAGCCTTTCTAAAACTAACAACACAGGAGCAAATGTGTAAGGAGTAGATCAACCAGACAGTTTATCTGCTTTTACATTAGCTGCAAACATTAGCATGTTTGGTTAACATTGTTAACTGTGAGTATTATAAACCACTGTGCTGTGTTTTGGCATCTAATAAGCTTTTAAACACTTAAATCTGTTCCTCCAAATGGACGTCAGGGCTCATATTTCATTGTCTCACTGTTATGTCAAACAGTAAGTGCAGTTTGAACATGGCCTAAGGTGTTAACGTTAGCAGCTCTTTTACTGAATTCAGGAAAGTTTACACTCCAGCAACTCCAGCTAATATTACCTGAGAGAACGCTGGCCAAACATATTGGTTTATCCCCATCAAACCCTTGTCTCTTGTATTAAAAGTGAAAAGTGAGAACCTGAAAATCTGAAGTTTGATGTTTGTAGCCTTTAAGTGCTAATTTAGGACCAATTTTTACAAGATCATCCTTTAACAGTTCAGCTGGAAACTAGTGAACTAGCTGAATTTTCAGAATTTCAGCTGACAACCGTGTTATCGCCACTGCCGAGGTGCAGAAATGCAAAGCTTGACAGACATAGCAACAGTAACTAAGGGCGTGGGGCTTAGCAAATGGTCAGTTGTGAATAGCTGAACTCCTGTGGCAGCCAGCTGGCTGCAACGGGAACATTCAGAAAGTATCAGGAAAGCAGTAAACTGACTTCACTCCAGCAGACATGAATCAGAGCTGTGACACTGTTTGATCAATCAGTATATAGATAAAATTGAACTGATTGATCCAAGCTGACAGTGACTTGCTTTCTGGCACTCATTTGATAAGTCGTGTTCAGTGTCTGCACCCATCTGGGATCCATGAGGTACCAAAAAAAAAAAAAGAATCAAAAGTATTTTCAAATGCAAGTTAACCAGATCAGCCCAAGAGCTGAACAAGGGAACAATGACATTGGTGCTTTCTCACTGCCTTAAATGTGCAAAAGTGTGGGAGGCATTTTGTTCTCCCATTGGCTATAGTGAGAAAAAGTTGGATGATGATGATGATCGGCTTCCTGCTGCGTCAAAGATGCTGCTTGTGGTCGGAGAAACAGCCTCTTTTGTTTGTAGTTGCTTCCTTCAAACCGCCCTTTCTTGTTTCTGACAGTTGGAGTATTAAAGAATTGATGCTGTATTTGAACTTAAAACTGACCAATATTGTAAAAACATTTTAAAAAAAGGGGAGGGGGGGGTTATTTTTTAGTTGTCGTTTTGCGCCCAGTTGAGCTGGGCTCACTTGAGCAGACAGGAGCACACCAAACCGTTTTGGGTTTTCTAGCCTGATGAGCATGTTTTGAAGCTTTTTAAAGGGTATGCATTGAGAAGAGACCTTTACCTTTATGTATGCGTGTATTGGACGGAAGCCATTTTGAATTTTGATTGTCCTCTCTTAGTTTAATGAGTGGGTTGGTTTTGCACACTTTGAGGTCGGGGTGGGTTGTAAATACTTAAGTCTTGCACAGTGAATCAAAGATGCATTCTGCCCTGTTGATGTTACAATATGCTTAACCCGCTGAGTAAATTATTGTACTATGAAAACAGAGAAAAAAAAAAAGAAAAAGAAATGCAAAAACTCAACACGCTGTCAGAAACAGGTGTGTGTCTTGTGGTGATTGGATGTTTTGCCTATGCAGGAGGCATACGGTGTACAATAAGAAACGTTTTTTTATCTCACTAAAATCACAGACTGAGAACAGAAAGTAGGCACTTTTCCAGTATCCCACCATCCTGCCACAGTATTCTCTGGATCCTCTCTGTCTTTAGGAATGCCTGTTGTTCCTTAGAAGCACTTGCTCTTTGGACATTTTAACCCAAGCATACCGCCACGTTAGGCTTGCTAGCTGTCCGAGGCACTGAAGCTGACCTGACACCGTACTGTATACATTTACCAACAACCAACAGGTGCTACTGGTCAGTCAAAGCCTATCAGAGACCAACAAGTCACGTTGTCACAACCTCAGGACAATCCTATCCTCTACAATCCTACCTGTGTTCAGCTTCACATGTGTCTCTGCAGCCAAGCCTCTGATGGTTCGCACATGTATCTGGCCAACGTCTCCAGCCCTGTGTCTGCAAGGGTGTATAGTTGCATGCTAAGGGAGTAGTTACCATGGTAACAGGTTGCTCCTTAACTTGACATACACCCATGTATCAAACCTGAGCTTAGATATCCCACATTTAACCCGCTCAGCTTCTCTACACTCCTGTTGTAGGCCATTAGTTCCCAAGCTAGCAGAACTCTTACACCGTTAACAGTGTACACCATAGTGCTGATGATCAACTGGTAATTTTTCCCACTTACACTTTGCAGTTACATCTCAGTTGAAAACCATAGCATTTACTCTGGTTTGAGAGAAAGTTTTCTTCTTTTTTTTTTGGGTGAAACATTTGTCCTTAAATGTTTTATATTTTGTACATTTGTATGTAACATATCATGTAAATAGACAGAGACAGTGATTTAACTCATCTGGAGGATTTTGTAGTCTTTGTAAAGCCCTAATAAATGGTATTTGGTGTCACACGAGCAAACAACATGCCGAGCTTTTGTCTTTTGTGTCTATTTGAGCTGCTTGTGTTGTCTGTTTTGAGTATATAAATATCTACTGAAAAAAAAAGCTTGACTACTGAGTTACTTCATAAGTAACAATATGTTCTTATTTATCAACGTTACAGTGTCCCTGTGCTTTGAAATAATCCCAGAAACAATTTGGTACACCTGACAAATCAAAACTTGTAGACCTGGAGTGTGTTGTAGAAACAAGGTTAAATTTCAGGTGCAAATATTTATTTTATTTATCAGGTGCATTAGTGATAATACTAAATTGCATCAGAGTCAAATAGGGTGACATTGTCATGTGTAGACATACCGGGCGTCACATGCTGAAGGGGTCAGGATGGTAACAAGCTTTTAGTGATGTCTTTCTGAGATCTAGTGTTTAAATACAAAGCAGTCAATGAAAGGTGATAGACCATGTATTCTCACATAACGCAAGACTGGACAGACTGAATATACTGTTTTCATTTTTAACAAATAATGAAAGACGTGTATTCTATAGAAAAACAGTACAAACAGTTCAAAGAGCCAAAAAAATTGTAGTATTTACATATTAACTTCAACGAGTAACGTTTAAGTTAGCTTCGGATGATTTTATTGCGAAGGAGTGCTAGACGTGTGGCATGTCTTCTTCCGGGAAGCACGTAGCTGCAGCCGGATGGGACCGGGGGCGAGTCCTGCGATGGAGTCAGAGGCTGACCTTAAAACGTGTAAATCCAAAGGAGTTTCGGCGTCTTTACCGAAACACTCCTACTGGTTTGACTTTTGGCTTTTCGTGCTCTTTGACATCGTGTTATTCGTCGTCATGTATTTCATAGTCCCGTAAAAAAAGGTGAGTATGTCTTAGCGTTAACGGTTCTTAGCTAGCAGAGGGCGGCTACGGAAGTTTCTAAACTAATGAGACTTGAGTTTTATTATTGAGTCTTGTTAACGCAGTGAGAAGTGATAAATAATTTAGCTAACGCTCTTAATTTGACGCTGTTTGATGTATCACTAATAGGGTTAGCTAATAGCTAATCGCTAACTGTCTGTTTAGGTTTCCCTGTTGTACCACTGTTTATACAGCAGAGGTCATCACAGAGTTAATGTTAGGTAGATTGTACACTGTACACTCCAGTTGGGCGAACAGGATTCAATCCCCCTGCAGCTTGTCATGTTAAACCATCCAATTTAGTTGGTGTATTTCCTTTTTAACACTGACAACTTGTTGCAAACGTGACATCAGACTCTACAAATGGATTCCAACTATGCTCAAATACAATTGAATTCTTTTTCCTCATTCATTTGTGTAACACTGCTCAGGTTTTGTCAGGTTGAATAGCATCTGAGAGTGAAAAGCAGTTTCTATGCCTTGTTACAAATTGTTCTTTAGCCCACACAAGCTCCACAATACTGAGACACTTTGCTCTTATACAGTACTATCAGATTGCAGCACTTTTCTCTATGTTGAATGTCAGCTGTACCTTTGTACAGGAGTTTAATGTTTGTCTTATATGTGATTATTTTTGTTAAAAGTTTGTCTCCTGGACTCTGGAGCCTGATGACATGGAGTGCTGGTCCTGTTCTGCTGTGAGGAGTGCTAACCCGGGTTTTGACTGAATTTAACACTGTGCTATTTGATATAACATCTCAAGTTTCCATGGCTTGGACCACAGAACTGCTTTGATACCAGAGATTTGAACCCCAGAACTCCTTCCCAATGTGACCTATTGCCTTTTGCTGTATGGATTTATACTGTGGCTATGGGGAAGAGAAAAAAAGCTTATATTTGTATTACTGAAATGTGGCAATGGCACCATCAGGACTTAAAATGTACCTTATAAATGCCATTATAAGTATTATCGCAATAAATGTTGCCCAGTAGAACAGACCTGTTATATGTTACTGTAACAGAATCAATGATAACATTAAGTAATTGTACAGGTTTTTATCTCCAAGTTATACAATCAGCAGCCAATTCCTGGAAAGAAAAGAGAAATCTCACATCTGAAAATGTGTGTTTTGTCATAATAAGCCATCTGATGATCCAGTGTGGGATCGGTTAAAAAACAAGAACCAAGATTTTACTTACGCACCTTAAAGAACTGTGTTGTTGTGGGGTGTGATTCCAGCACATTAAAATCTTTTTGCACATGGAAAATACTGCAAATAAAGTGTTTTACACGCCTGCTAAATGATCACCATTTAATTTAATTCACAGCTCAAATTCACAGTTCAATTTTTTGTTATTATATAACCTACACTTTTAGATTTATTGTGTAGGATTTGTGCCTTTTTTGCCTTGGGAAGTTACCACTGCTGTCAAATGTGTCGGCTCCTGAAGTGAGTTTATAATTTGGTAGTTAATAGCTAAAAATTGAGGTCACAACCATTAATACACTGTTCATCTGACTTTTTTATAATTCATTTTCTTTATATAACAAAAAGTTAAGTATAAAATGAATTGAATTTTCTTTTGATTGCTACCAATAGTAATCTTTGCGATGTACATATAATCATCCTGTGCTATTTAGGAATAGCACTTCTGTATTGCTACATTTCATTCTCGCTGAGCTTGTACTGTATGCACAGCACTAAATACTTTTATTTTGAAAACAAATTACACGTGTTTCCGCTTTGTAAGGAGCCAACAACAAATGTCTTGTAACCTTGTGGTAGATTGGTGAAAGTGACTTTATATTGTCTTAATGATGGAAACGGCTGACGGTTCCTCTCAGGTGGAAAACACAGGTCCGTTTCTCTGGACTGTTTCAATGATTTTGTCGCAGCTAACAGCGAACTATCTTACTCGCGTGGTGTCGTTAGCTCGTAGCCCCGGCTAACAGCAGTGATTGTAGCTAACTTAGCCAACGTAAACGCAGCAAAACATGAAATGAAGAAAACACGAACTGTATTTAAACATTGTTCTTGAGTAAATTACATGACTAAATGTTCTTTCCCGGAATTATACTGTTTGTTCATGCTACATTTCCCACAGTTTGCATAGGTGGCTAACTAAGCTAAATGAGCTCCTTCATTAAAGGAGATTTGGAGCCAAGCTGAGTTTTTGTGTCTTTGTTCTTACGATGTGAATTTCTTATTTATGTCTCTTGGCATGTGTTGTGTCTTATTATGTATGGTTAGACATGGCTGCAAAGTGGACAATAACTCGGGAGGCTAGAATAGAGTAGAAGACGTGAGGAGGCTAAACAAACATTGCAGCAAAGGGAGCTGTTGTAGATCCTCGGTACAGACAGTGAGCCTTGTCAGTTGCATCTGTTGTAGTTGCCTGCACTAGTTTAACTTTTCAGCAGCAACCTCTGACTCTCAGCGCTGTTTGTTGTGTGGCTTGTTTTTATTGTAGTTTCCTAATCAGTCTAATAAAAATGTAACAAAACATCTTATAGAAACAGAAAACTTACTGAATGACCAATGAGTTACCTACTTTTTGCAGTCACTTCCTTTATATTCAGCTCAGGTTACTTCACCCTAAATAGTCACGCCACACTCTTATCTACTGGTAAATGTCTAAATTGTAAAGCCTGCAATATTTTAGTAAGGCTCTGCTTTTCTGAAGCAAAGAAAAAGAAAGGTACAATCATGGCACATCACAAGAAAGCACTCATCACTTCACAAAGGCATATCCTGACCCTGTCGTCCCCACGCCTGCGTTTTTACAGATGTATTCCTGCCATTGTCATCATTGAGGCTGCTGATCCCTCCTCTGCGGCTGCTTTCTGCAGCGATGTGGCAGGTGGCTCAGCGGAGAGACGTTCTTGATTATGAGAAGCTGGATCAGTTTGTGTCATTGGTGACGGCCACAGTTCCAGACCTGCTCAGTCCAAAGCAACGAGGCAAACTGCTTCTCCAGCTGAGATCGAAAGTGAGTCAGGGGGTTTCAGATGAAATCAAGTGACAGAAATATTAATAATCATACAATAATATTTTACTACTTATACTTAATACTTAACGGACACAGTTAACTTCATTTCTTGCTTAAGGGACACATCTGTTCTCTTTCTGCTTCCTTCTCTGTAGATTATTCTTGAGCTGTGCAGAAATGAGGAAACAGCCAATGTTTTGTATATACAGCCTCATCTAGAACGAATCCGCCCACCAGGATACACTGGGGTAGGTGAGATCAGTGTTTTCACAGTGGCCTTGTTACAGTGTCCAAAGAACAGGTGACATGTCAGTGCTTTATGCCATTGTCACTTATACAGCATAATGGCCTGCTAGGCTTATATTGTTTGGAAATGGTCATATTAACAAGGACGTGTGTTTCAGAGTGGAGATGCAGAGGTGGATGCAGAGGAGGCTATTTTCGTGGAGCTCATCCAAACACTCCTGAAAGACCCAGCGGAGAGGGAGCATTTTTACCAGGCATGACAGCCTCACATGTAGCTCAGCTGAAATGCTACACGGATTCTTTTGTTGTGCGCTTAACTGTTTTCTGTAACTATGCCTCCACTTCCCCCAGCAGATGGATTTATGAGTAACTCTTACTTTTCTCCTTCCCAGGAGGTTTTTCCAACAGAATATGGTCTCAGCTACGACACAGACATGCAGCTCCTTGTGTGGGAGTTTCTTTCCAAACTGGAGAAACTCCTGCCCGTACCAGACCTCGGTCAGGTAGGAAATGACATAACAGCTGACTACTGCTGGATACATGCACTAAATTGTAATAAATACTATTAATGACAGTAGTTAGACTATAGTTGCTAATGGCAGCTGTGTTGGTGATTATTATTTTTAGGAGTATTAGTGAGATCAGTGAAAGCCATAGTGGATGTAGTGTTATGTGGATGAATGGATGTCTTTAAATCCCACCTGTAAAGCGAGCTGTATTTAGTTTAAAGTTAACTTGTGATTCTTGCTGACAAGCTTGCTTTTGTCCTTCAACAGACAGTTTCGTGGCTGACCTCTGCCCCCTCCGTACTGAAGGACTGCGTGCAGGCGCTTTCCAACCCTGATGACCTGAGGTCTCTGCTGCAACACCACAAATGCCTTGAACACCTTGGCACACAAGGTAAAGCAGTTAAAGAGCATGTGAGCAAACAAAATAAGAATAATAAGGTATTTTTCTGTAGCTGGAGATCTTTAAAAAAAAGACTAGTGTGGACACATACTTTCAAATTTAGACTTTTGTTTATTGTGGTTTGTTTATTGTGGTCATATGGGAGACAGGTGAGCGCCAGAGACCATAGGTTCAGCTGGGTGTCTGAACCCAGCAATGTTACAACTGAAAGGGAAGTTTACGTGCAGCAGCATAACAAATGGTTATCCATATTTGAGAGAAACATAAAACAGCCATATTGTCTGTGTTTTGCATAGGTACCACTGTGGAAATGTCCACCCAGGTCTTTGCCTGCTCCGTATGTCCATTCTTCCACATGCAGGAGTCCTACCTGCTGCAGCACATTGAGCACAGTCACCCAGAGCACTACAGCAAATTCCAGAAGGCTATGGAGACAATTGAGGCCCCCAAGAAGAAGATCCAGCGCCCTGAGTTCCCGAAGCCTTTCCCCATCCACGACAGGCCTGACCCTCACATGTGCCAGGAATGTGGCAAAACTTTCACACGTGCCTCAGACGTGACTCGTCACCAGCGGACCCACACGGGTGAGCGCCCATACACCTGCGTGGAATGTAAGAAGGGCTTCAAGAACTCTTGGGATCTGACCAGACACCAGCGCATCCACACTGGAGAACGACCCTTCCTCTGCTCCCAGTGTGGCAAACGCTTCACGCAGATGGGTTTGCTCAAACTGCATTTCGAACGAACCGCCTGCGGCCAGACATGCAACCCTCCCCTAGACTTAACGACGGAGGTTGTAGTAGCAGAGGAGACATCAGGGAAAGGCAGTGCTCGGTACAAATGCCAAAAATGTGGCGAGAGCTTCAGTAGCATTCTGGAGCGGCTGAGGCACAGGCAGGGGCACGTGGTGAGGCGTCAGTACAAATGCTCCCTGTGTGAGAAGATCTACAGCCGAGCGTCAGATTTAAAGAGACACCAGATGAAACACACCGGTGAGCGGCCATTTGCGTGTGAGTGCGGGAAAAGCTTCACCCATGTGTGGCTTCTGAATAAGCACCAGCAGATCCACACCAGGGAGCGTCCATACCCCTGCACAGAGTGCGGGAGGAGCTTCACACAAGTCCAGATACTTAACAGGCACCTGCTGACTCACAACGGCCAGCGGCCTTTCCAGTGCTCCTACTGTGAGAAGAGCTTCACCCAGCTGGCCAGTCTCACACGCCACGAGAGAATACACACAGGTGAGAGGCCGTACGTCTGCAACACCTGTGAGAAGACGTTCCTCACACATGGAGAGCTGGGCAGACATCAGCGCAGCCACAGCAACTTCAGGCCGTTCAGCTGCTCACAGTGCCCCAAGAGCTTTAAAACCAAGCGTGCTCAGAGTGAACACCTGAATACACACACAGGCGAGCGGCCGTTTGCATGCTCACGTTGTGGGAAGAGGTTTGCCAAGTCAACCTCCCTCGTCCGGCATAACCTGACTCACACAGGGGAGCGACCACACCGCTGCTCTCAGTGTGGAAAGACCTTCCTCACCTCTGGTGAGCTGCTCCTCCACAAACGGATCCACACAGGAGAAAGGCCTTATCCCTGCTCCCACTGTGAGAGGAGGTTCAGGTGCTCCTCCGACCTGAACATGCACATCCGAACACACACCGGAGAGAAGCCACACGGCTGTCTGTTCTGTAAGAAGAGCTTCTCTACGTCTACGAGGCTGAAGAGGCACATGCGCACGCACATGGAGAGGGGCATATCTGTGGAATCATTTAATCTTTGAGCTGTCGGGAGCTGAGGACGTATTTATTTTAACATGATGATCGTCATTCAAAATAAAATCTGTCTTTATTCAACTGAATATCTTCAGCATTTGTTTGTTTTTTATTTAATTTGAGTGATGTTAGATGAAAATGATGGATAGACTTATATGAAAGTCTGTCCATCCAACAAGGTGTTTCTTTCTTGCTGTTTCCTTTTGGGCTTGTGATCCTGTGAAATTAAGTGATGTCAATTAATTAGGCCCATTGTCAGTGGTTGCATATGTCTGTGGGTTATGAAACTAAATCAACCAAAAACTGATAATCTGGGTAATTTTTAGCTGCCGAAAATATAAAATTATCATGGTATTCACTGTAAAAAGTCAAACGTTAGAGATGCATCTAAAGAAATGTCTCTTTATGTGCCTTGCTGTCCTGTTAATCATGTAGGAACCCCTCAGATTTCATTTTCAAACTGATGGTCGAGTCCTGACCCCAAGAGCCTCACTTCACACATTATTTGAAGTCAGCAAGCTCAGGCCAGGACTGAAAACAAGATTACAGGAACAAAGTTTTAGTTGATTGGAGGAATATTCTACTGAAAATCTATCATCTGTCATTTAAAAAGACAATAGGAGGAGAAGACAGTGATGGTAGATAACATTTAGGTCTTTCAATCTGAAGGACAGTCACAGGAGAGTGTGGGAAGAGTGATAAAGTCACAGCAAGGCAGAGCAGAGAAGTACAGAGAGAAGCTGGACCAAAGAAAAGACCAACTGTCCACAGAGGAGACAAAGAAAATGAAGATATGTGGAAGTAAAGACAGCAGAGAAGCTGAGGCAGCGAGTGAAGTCCTGGATATTGTGGGGATGTGTGGTTCAGAAAAGAAATATATGAACAAGATAAAGGAACCGAGGAAAAGTAAAATACAAG
The DNA here is from genome assembly GCA_037833715.1 of Toxotes lorentzi. Classification (NCBI taxonomy): domain Eukaryota; kingdom Metazoa; phylum Chordata; class Actinopteri; family Toxotidae; genus Toxotes; species Toxotes lorentzi. The sequence goes on along the minus strand of JBBMJY010000015.1, from coordinate 13,272,954 downwards.
TAAGCAGAAACAAAAGTAGGAGAAGGTGGGAAAGCAAAAGGGAAGAGAAGGACAGACATTTTCACCGTGGTGCTGCTGATCAGCCTGTGGCATTGGAGGAGGACTGCTCCAAAATCCAAGGTGAGAGCTCCTTACATTTCTTGTTTAATGTGATTAATAACTCATACGTTGATTCAATCATTCATCTGTGTAATGATGGAGATAACGTCTGCTAATATTAGATCAGCACTGTCATTTAATCTTTGCACTCTACTACTCTTCATCCATCCATCATCATGTCAATGTGTATATTGCCAGTTTTTGCTCTTTTTGTATTTTGTGTACTGGTTTTTTATAACTTTACTTTCTTTTTTCTTTAGATTCTAAATACTATTTTTTTGCACATTGTTCCTTGTACTTGAATCTCATGCACACTTCTGCACTTTATCCTTTTCTTTTCTCCAGGCATTAATAAAGTGCTGTCTTGTTTTATCTTATTTTATCTTATGCCAGTTAAACTCTGTTGGGCAGGTTCACTTGTTGGCCCTTCTTGTCACCTATGTTGGATGTCTTTTAATGAGCTTTTATTTGTTTTGAGGTCTTTATTATGTGTGTAAAAGTCCAAATAAACTCCGTTGTGTTTCCTCTTTTCATATTTCTTAACCGCATGAACTAAAACAATAAGACATGCCTCATGAACCTTAAACACTGGTTGTTGTTCTGTAGTGCCTGAGAGCAAAAGAAAACCGAAGTCAAATTCCTTGTTTATATGCATAAATCTGGCCAATAAAACTGATTCTGACTGAAGTCTTTAATGTATAAAGCCATGGAGTCAGACTGAACGTGAACCTCTGGCAATTTGTGATCGTTTCAAACACCTGTTCTGTGTTGGACCCCCATTCAGGTGTTACTGCTGCTTTATGAGGGCAGTCACCGCAGGTCCCTCCTACCACTTAACCCATTAGTCCCGTCCAATCAGAGTCCAGTTAGAGCCGCGCCAAAAATCAGTCGCACCTGTTGACCATGCGCTAATCAAACCCATGTGACCGGGGAGGAGAGGGCTCAGCCAATAGCAGGGCAGAATTTTATGTCTGCGGGTTATAAAGCGTCGGGGTGACGCTGGCTCGAGTCTCCCGTGA
>JBBMJY010000015.1:13258930-13271736 GCA_037833715.1 Toxotes lorentzi | reverse complement strand
ACAAATGAAATGTTAGTCCAGACCAGTGTACAACTACACAGTAGAGTTGTACAGTCTGACAGCAGAGGGACAGCAGCAGCAGCGCTCCTTCATACATTGTGGAAGTCTAAGTCTGCTGCTGAAGGAGCTGCTCAGTGCTTCCACAGTCTGGTGCAGGGGGTGAGAGGTGTTGTCCATACTGGATGCCAGCTTGGCTAACATCCTCCTTTCACCCACCTCCTCCACAGTGTCCAGCAGGCAGCCTAAGTCAGAGCTGGCCCTCCTGACCCCAGCTTGTTCAGTCTCTTCCTGTCTCTGTGCTGCCCGCTCCCCAGCAGACCATGGCATAATGCACAGCGGAGGCAACCACAGAGTCATAAGAAGTCTTTAGAAGAGGCCTGCACACTCCAAAGGAGCTCAGTCTCAGAAGGTGGAGGCGACTTTGGCCCTTCTTGTACAGGGCATCAGTGTTGTGCATCCAATCCAGTTTATTGTTGAGGTGAACACCCAGGTACTTGAAGCTGTCCACCAACATGGTATCATTTTTAACGACAGATACTGCAACTCAGTGTGCTACTTTTTTAGCACACCCAAGCTAGCACAACTGATGTTCAAATGTTCAGCTCCTGCCACTCCAAGTGCTAGGAGTACAGATACAAGACAAAACAAAATGATGGAGTCTACACTGTGTGCCAAATTATTATGCAAGTGAAATTTTCTTGAAAAATGCGTGTCGGGCAGTCCCATTAAACTGCAGCACAACATGTTCTGTTATTTTTTGCAGAAACTCCTCTTCTGGCCCCGCTTTCTTGTGAAATTCATGCAGAGATTTCTGCAGAAGAAAGGCCTTGTTTAGCCATGGCTAAAATAATCTGGCTGTAAGGTTCCAAGGACATTTTGGTTGGGCGCGCCGCTCTAACACGAACTAGCAGGTCCAGCAGGTCTCCATTAAATAAAAGAAGAAGAAAACAATAACATCCGGTCTCTGGACACGAGAAAACGTGAAACTTTTTCGTTTCTGCCTATTCGTGATTTTGTATTTTGTTACGCTAAGTAGAGAAAGAAAAGTCTAAGTAGTCTAAGTATACAAATAAGCACTCTTTTTTTAATATCAGCGTTTGAAGGAAAATTCAAATACCAAAAGAGACACGAACCCTGTTCAGGTGTTTTACATAAAGTTTAACACGAGAGTAAATAGCTGTGCATCCAGTATTAAAACTAGGAAAATCAATATAGCTCATTTTAACACGTCTACCTTTTATAGAAAGAATCTCTATCATCTGCACAGATATGACTGTTACCACGTGGTCATCACATGAATTATAGGCATTATAATATGAGTTAGATATTGAATTCCCTCCTAGTTTCCCGCCGGACTGCTTAGGTGCACGGACTTCCTGTTCCACCCACATTCTCGTGTCGCTTCCGGGTGGCCACACAAGACTCATCCAGCGAGTTGTCGTTACCTAAACGCTGTAAACAAAAGTTACTAAACGGTTTAGCTCCCGCGACACATTAAACGAAAAGACATGCATATCAAGACAGGTACGTTTGTACAACTTTTTCGACACATTTGAGAGAAATTCGTCACTTTCAGAGGTGTTATTTTGTTGTATAGCCACGGTGTTAGCAGCGCTGCTAGCCTGCTTGCCGCTTTGAATGGGGGGGTTACGAAACTTTGACTTCGGCTAACGTGCTAACTAGCCTTGAATTTCTTGATGTGGTAAAAATGAAGCCGTGTCCTCGACGGCAGCTGTTGTTGAGACGTTGTTGAACTAGATTAACCGTGTCGTAACGGCAGAGGAGTAAAACCGTCGAGTTTACTTCGCCGCACAATGACGCTGCTAATTAGTTTGCTAACACAGGTGCTGCCTGCCAGCACCGCAGACATGAATCATAACATTTTGTTCAGTCCGAAGAGGCGCTAATAACGCGGCTAAATTTTTGTCAGAGACAGAGAAGCCTGTACAGTGAGTTTCTCGTAATTTCTGTCATGGTGTATAAGAATGGACTCGCGGGGCTGGTTAACTACCTCACTCGTTTTAATGAGGTGTGGCGCCGAGGATCGGGCACGCTGTTCAGGCCGGGTGTACTCACTGCTCGTGTGAGTGTTGGCCCCACACCCGTGACCCCACAGGCCACCGACTGGGAGTTTCCCCCTTATTACCTCTGACGAAGTACTTCATAGAACCAATTTGTAATCCTTCCCGTAAATACTTAAATAACCAGCCATTCCATTTTATGATGGGTTATCATCTGTGTTTCAGGCATGTGTGATGTGTATAAACAATCAGTCAGTGTATATTAGTTTATTCAAACAACATGTGACAACAGCAGATATTTGGCCGACATGTTAACTTTCTCTCTTCTTGCAGGTACATGGGAAGCCAGCAACACTGTGTGTGAGTCCGATACCCTGTGTGATCCAGCAGTCCTTGTTTCAGCCAATAACCCTGAGCCGCACATTCGTAATCGTCGCCTGTCCCCTGGCTCAGGAAACTGTGGAGGCGGTGGGGGTGGAGGCTGCATCTCTGGAGGTGACCAGCAGCCCCGACAGCTTTCGCCTGAGGGTGACCTGATTGGATCTGGACACACACACGCCTTCAGCTTCCGCAGGGAAAAAGAACGCAAGGGTCAGCAGCACAAAGGGCGAAGCCTTCGTAGGGAAAGTCAGAAGGGGGTCAGCCGAGTAAGCAGCGAGCGGCCACAAAAGGTTAATCAGAAGGAGAGGTGGGTGGAGGACAGTCTGTCACTGCTCAAGCCCCCGCCTGCCTTTCCAGTGCAGGACAGCCCCGCCAAGCTGCAGCCTGCTGTCAGCTACGCTTCCAAGGTGAAAGCAGGAGCAGTAGGTGGAGCGCTGGAGGAGGACCGCCCCGCCATCGGTGTGTTGCTACAGAACCAGTGGGGTCTCAGTTTCATCAGCGAGGCGAGGCCGGTCACAGAGGGCTCCAGCCCTCTCCCTGCCGCCGACGCCCTCCCGCCTCAACCCACAGACACTAAACAGTCAGAAGACTTACAGACCGACACAGTTCTCACAGTCCAGCCCCCTGGAGAAACACCAATTCCTGTCACTACCTCCATCACCCCACACACACGCCCAGAGGTGGACGAGAACAACGGGAAGCTGCTGCTTAGCTGTCGCCATCTAGTGGAGGCCTTGAACTATCACAATAGAGGTGAGTTATATCAGGAGCTTTGAACAGTGCATGTTTTTCTTTTTATTTGAATTAAAATTGTCATTTCAGTCCATTATCACTAATGATGACTGTTTCTTTCTCTTCTCAGAATGGAATGCTCTTTGTAACAGACAGAAAAAAGGTAAGCTTACTTGAAGAGTAGAGTGGTTGGTGCTGTCACACTGCTTCTTAGACACAAATGTGGGCTCAGGAGCGTACCTCTGACACAGTGGTGTTTTGAAATATTGTGAAATTGGCTTTAGCTCTTTAGAAGTGCTAAGACATGTCATGACAATATTTTGTAGTGTAGTCTGTTTTCAGAACCACCTTGTCAGTTATATCACTCTGATTGTACTATGTCTATGGATCTGTGGTTTTTGAAAACAGTTACACAAAAAAGCCACATGTCTAACCCTAGGCTACCTTAAACATAATATGAAGAAAATGTATGTATATATAGTGGACAGCAGATCGTGCCAGTCAGCATGTAGCTATGTGTCCAAGATTGTATACAACAAGGCATTCAAGTGTTACTGGTTCAGTGTGATGAGACAGACAATCCTTGATTTATTTGGTAAATTCATTATTGTATATCACTGGTATTTTAAATGTAGTCTTTTTGTGTTCCTCAGTCTCCTGCTTACATTTGTTCTGTTCTTCTGTTTTCCAGATCCCAAAAGGATTGTCTGGTACAAGGATATCCAGGAGCACCCAGCCTAGCAGTGTGAGAAACCCAAAGCATATATGAACACACACAACACATGCCTACATGCACATTACAACATGTAAAGATGGACAACTTTTTGAGTCCTACACACACACGCACACACACACTGCACTCAGGATGATGTCTCCACGCAAAGCCACACTCAGACACTTTGGACTAACTCCTCTGAGATCTTACAGCAATGGACTTTTTTTAACGCCTTACAGAGAGCCTGCCTTAATTAACCACGTGTTTTCATCACCTCCATTACCATTTTTAGCTTGTATGTGTAGAGCTGGTCTTTTTTAAAACACTCTGAGGAACTTTAACTTAATTTTTTTCCCCTTTTGAAAGCTGCAGATTTATCAAACATTTCTTTTTTTCCCTCTGTAAAGCGAGCGGTCAATCAAGCACTTTGTTTAAAAAAAAAAAATCTGTTGTGACCAATCCCTGTGTGCGAGAAACCCTCACCAGAGTGATTTAGCTTTTCCCCTCTCGATGATAAACAGAATGTCTTGTACCTGCTTGAGTTATGGTTCATGTTTGCAGAGGACATCTGTATCCATGTCTTCAGTTTACAGAAGGGTGTAGTCAAAGGCACAGTAGAGTTCACCCTTGACCCCTGTTAGATCTTAATGCTGTGTTCCTTTCTATGTTTTTATTTGGTTCCTTACTCGGGTGAATGTTACTCTTGAATCCATAAGGGATCTCATCATGTCAATTATTTTTTTGTTTTTGAAAAGAAAATTTATTGAATAAAAAATTTACACTGGAGAAGGAGGATGTAAGTGAACAATATTGCTCAATAAAATTGAATAAATTGACAATTTCCAGCTCTTTTTTTTTTTTTCCCCCACAGGTTTTGGCAACAAAGTTTCTGATTTCTCACTGACCGTAAATCTGACCAAAGTTAGTTTGGTGAAGAGGTTAGTTAGTTCAGAGGTCACCATCTCCTGCACACTCCTCCTGTAGTGTTCTAGGAAAGCTCCACCACCTCCCGTGACCAGTAGTTTACATGCATGATTTGTGTATAATATCAAAGTTTACCTCTCAACACTGCAGTATTTGCAACAAACACCACAGACTGAAGCACATTTAAATGGAAAAGCTGGTGATGTGCTGTATTTTTTTTTTTTTTAAAGACTCATGAAAATAACAAAACCCACAGAAATATTAGTTCATCTTATGATAATTTCTGACTTCCCCACCCCGTCTGTGGCTCTCAGCTCCCAAGCCCATTCATTCCTACTGAAGGGGCCAAACATTTGACTCCCTTTAAAAAAAAAAAAAAAAAAAAAAAAAAAAAAAGGCTCTGTAACAGCTGTACACTGTAGCATTAAGCAAATGCTACTCAAACAAGCAGGATCAATTCAATGTTGGGTTTGGTCTTTTCATGGTATTAGCTATTACAAAAAATACAGAATATCACCCAACTTATCCTTTTAACACAAAGTAAACAACTGGCTTTCTTAAAAGCAAAATGCTTAATGTGACTATGAGTAGAAACTCTTTCATGTCAAATGCAACAGAGTTTGTCAAAACAGACCTGCTGCAACAACATATTTGGCACCAAGATGTTGCGTCGCTCAGTGCACCAGTCAGTCTCTCCACGTCACCTCCACTTCATCTGTTCTGTACCTACAACAGGAGAAACATTAATGGTCAACATGGTCAAGTAGCGAGGGATGGCAGCTCAGCAAGTTTTTTAAGTTTCTCCTACAGTACTTTAAGATTCATTACTTTCTTCACAAAGAGTCTAGAAAGACTAAAAAAAAAAAACTAATGAGGAGTTTACCTTTGTGTAATCCACGAGTCTTCCAACTCTGTCACGTGACCAGACCTAAACATCTCCCAGCCCGCCTGAGCAATCATTGCTCCGTTGTCTATGCAGAATCTGTGGCACAGAGTGAACAGTGTGTTATCTGGACTGGATCTGGAACACATTGTTCCTGCCAGACTGAAACCCCAGGCTATTTTAGGAATTCAGCAGCGAGCGTATGTGCTGGAGAGAAAAGACACTCATTTCACACATACAAGGGTTTGATAGGGACATTTCTGCATTGTTCAGCTCATCTAACTAACAATGGAGGAATCACTGTCTGCAAACACTCATCCAATCGACATCAAACTTCACGGGTGCATTGCAGAGGACATGTAATGTCAAGTGTGAAGCTGTTTGGATGATGCTCTCAAGAAAACTACAATCATAGGACAAGCAATCAGCCCCATGCACTGGTTTACTACAAATCATATACACATTACTGTTTACAATTATAAGCAGCCTGGGAGAAGAAAAAAACTAATCTAAAACATACCATGCATTTAAATTGGCTGATAAGTGTGATTTGAAGTAAATAATACTATAAATGGAAAAGCAAAGGTTTGGTGTTGTGACTGCTTAGCATGAGTATTTTACAGAATTAAGTGTTTCTACCCTGAATTTTACTCCTGTCACACTGGAAAAGCTTCTGTAATAGCACGTCCACCACCCACACTGTAGAAACTCTGCTGGAGGGTGTGGGGGGTGTTACGGTCCTGCTAATCCAGCAGGTAAGGAGTTTGTGTTTCAACACCTGAACATTAAAACCCTCAGTACCTGACAGCAGAGCCAGTTAAACTGTATGTAAATTGAATGAGAGTGGTTTAAGTTTCAGGATATCCAGCCTGTGTGAATCCGAACTCTATTGTAATTTCAATATAAATGAAACTGACTGTGCTAAGTGTGGACGGACTGGTTTACCGTTCGTCTGTGGCAAACAGCTTGGCCCCTCTCTCCTCACACATCACCCCCATCATCTCCTGCAGACGAAGGTTACCTGCAGAGGACAGAAGAGCTCTGAGTCTCTGCACAGACTGGACTCATCATATAAACAGATCAAATCCTCTGGTGAATAAATGAACCTCAATTATTCTCCTCAGTGTGATTACAAACAGGAGATGTTTTTTTTTTATTATTAATCATGGAATTATCCTTTAAAGTAAGGGTACATTAACATTTAAGGCATTTACCTAATGTTCTTATCCTGGACAACTTGAAGTGATTGATTCAGTACAATTAAGTTTGAAGTATGTACACAGAGACGATAATTAAACCTCAAGAACAAGAGCAAGGTAGAACTATTCAAGGTAACAGGAAGTCCAATTAACTCAGTGCATTTCACCAGAAGTAAACCAGAAACCCTGAAATATAATTGTTCAACAAAATGAATTTGTTTGATAGTGAAGGCTGATGTCAGAGAGTTGAAACAAGAATACAAATGAAATTATCTCAGTGATCATTTACAGTGTATGAATTATTCCACTGCACATACATTCCCTTTGTTTTTCTAGGTACGTGCAGAGGAAAAAATGGGTGAGCCTGTTCCTTTAAAGGAAAAACCAACCGTAGACTCACACTGTGATTTCCATGCATTTTGCAACTGTGGAAACCGCTTACAGTAAAATAGTGTACTCAGTCTCTCAGGCTCCTCTGTGTGACTGATAAACTTGCAGTTCTAGAAAGCCTCACTCTGTCACACTTCAGGACATTTACTGTTTGTTTTTCATTTTGTCACTGAGACATTTCACTTGTAGCACTGTAGCCACTGGAAATATCACTGACCCAGAATACACACTAATCAAAGACAGACCCAGAGGCTCCTATGACATGAACCACATGTACTTTTTACGTGTGTTAGATTGGATTTTTCCTTTTAGTGTCTCTTTGATGTACTTACAGCCAACACCGCCGACGATGAGGACCTCTTGGGAGCCGCAGTGAGCCATGGCCCTCTCTGTGATCTCCACCAGCATGGAAAACAACGTCTCCTGCAGAGAGTATTGACTCAGTTTAATACCATGATTGGAGCTGCAAGCATTAGTCAATTGACGGGAAATGAATCAGTGACTATTCTGACAGTAAATTACCATTGTAGCCATTATTAAAGTGAAAATGCCAAACATTTGCTGGTTCCAGCGTCTTCAAATGTGAGGTCTTTTCCTTTTGTTTATAATACATAATACTAAATCAAATACCTTTGGGTTTTGAACAAGCTTTCCAGACATGGCAATCTTAACACTAAGTTGTTTGAAGACTGTGTTATGTCCCTATGGAGTTTGAGGCCACAGACAGCCCAACAAGAATCAAAGCCTTTAAGCTTACAACTGGCTTCTACAAATAGCTCTGCAGATCTTTTTTTTTTTTTCCCTGACTGAGTTTTTAGAGATCCACCATGCAGAACAGCACCATATTAACAGACTAACTGGGTGTGTTGGTCCTTAGTACCTGCAGTGAGAAACACAGGTCCTCTGGTGTGCACTGACCAGAGCTCAGCATCTTATGGGCAGCGTCCTACAAAAGGGAAGAAAAAAAAAAAAAGCTTTAAGGATCATGAACCAAATGAATGAGTGATGGAGTAATTAACATCACATTGTGGCTTTGACTAGCAGTTTCAGAATTTGCCTAACTAATATCTGCAGCATATCAAAAGATAATGAGTCAGAAATCAACACTCACTTCAATATAGGATAAAATCCCCGAAAATGAGACGTCCATTCCTTTAACGGTGTATGGTAACTCCACATACTGACTGCCCCTAACAGCAAGGACAAAAAGCAAAGATACGTAGCGTAAAAATACAAAAATCAAGCACAGAACACAGTCTCAACTATCTCAGCTGTTTAGTTGTCAGTAAGCTGCAGATAATGTATAATTGTATTTGTAAACCACTCACTTCTTGGCCATCTGTTCTATGTTGTAGCCTGGACTGGGATCATTGGAAATCTGAGTTGAGAAACAGATCAGCAGAGAAAAGTATTAACACACACCTCTCAGGTACAGTAACAGACAAACTACTGCTATAATGAGGACAAAAATCACACAAACCTTTATAACTCTGGCAAACCTGTCCAAACAGTTGCCAACTGCAATGTCGATGGTCTCCCCAAATATTCTATAGCGTCGCTCTGAATATGCAATAACCTGTGCAGGAAGAAATGGACAACAGTACAATCACATATAAGATAAGATAAGATAAGATAAATCTTTATTGTCATTGAACAATCATACTTTGTACAAAAGTACAACGAAATTGAGGTACTGTCCCACATCAGTGCAAAAGAAGGCATATGAATCACAAATGTACAGAAAAAAAGCATGAGAAAAAGTAGAATAAAATAGCAAAATAAAATAAAATAAATATATCCAGGATAGAAATATACAGTGTATACAGAATATGTACAAAGACACATCTAACAAACTACTTGGAGCTCAGTGTAACACAGTCACAGAGAAGCAGTTTTCCCTCTGGAATAAGGCAAACTAACCTGTGTGTTCCCTCCACTAACATAAAGCACAGTGGGGTTGTTGGCTTTGGTTATGAGTCGACCCATCTCTATGTGTCCAATGCAGTGGTTGACACCGAGGAGCGGCTTCCCCCAGAGCTGTGCCACTGTACGGGCCACCAGAGCCACCGTTACCAAGGGGGCACCCATACCAGGACCTGAACAACAAGAGAGAGGGAAAGTTGTTTTCACGTTGGGGTGATAAAAGTTATACTGTCTTTGTTTAAAGAGAATGTATGTCAGCCTATCGGTTTGAAGTTTTACCTTCTGCAACACACACAAAGTTATGTGGGCTGGAACAGTGCTGACTTGGGTTTTAATACTGTATTCAATGTAACTGAGATAGTTTCAGTGAACTGTGTAATAATCAGGTGTAGAATATATATACGGTATATCATAAACTGTGAAGAAATGTTTTCACTAACTCTGAATTAAATTTAGAAATCCAACTGGGGTGAAGTAGTTAAGAATGACACAGGTACACATGTGTAAGGCTTGTAAAAGTCCAAGGAAATCCTCATTCTGACAAGTTAAATCTTATTCTACTACACAATGAACACACAGGATCTTATGTTACCTTTGGTGTACGCCACACAGTCAATGTCTGCAGGCTTCAGCCCTGCTTGTTCCAGCGCCTCCTTCAGGACAGTCAGTATTACAGCACGGTGGTGCCTGGCTGTGTCACTTGGCATGAATCCTGATGGGTAAAAAACATGATGACACCGTCACACACACAATTGTTAGACCTTGACTGGTGAAGAGAAGGCGAGATTAGTGTTTTAACAGAACTCTGACTTGCCTTGACCAGGAGGTGTGATGTAAGTCCGTCTAGGGTTGGAAAGAACATCACCATCCCTGATGATTCCTACACCAATCTTATTGGCACTGCCTTCGAATCCAATTACTACAGTCATGGCAGCTGGAAAACTGTTTTTAGAAAAGAGAAAAGCAAAGTGCAGTGAAGACTAATGTTTTTTGTCTTCACATGGAAGCCAACAGGTTTACTGCAACAGCACAGTGTCTGTTTAAAATTAATTTAATTTAATTACTTTATGTCGGAAGCCTGTATCTGCTAAGGTAAAATACATGAAAAGTTAGCTATGATAAAACAAAAATTAAAACACTCAACACTCAAGGTAAAAATCAAGTCAACATTTTCACATAGTAAAACAGAACTATGAGAAGTTAAATTAGTAACCCAGTGATTTTACACAATAAAAATTGTCTATTATTAACCATTACTAGCTTGCCTGACTGTCGAAAAGGTGGCAGCCATGGTTGCCTAAACTGGAGGCTGTTGCCACTTTGTATCTGCAGTATTGCAAATAAATATCAGCTTGACTGGGATATACAACTGTGGGTCTCCAGCATAACAATATACTCAGTTATCAAACAACTAAATCTAATACAACAGTCCTGCAACAGATCCTCCTTCATAATGGCTATAAAGCAAAGGAACACTATCTAATGGCAACACACAGACGTGGGACCAGTTTTTAGAATAATTTGTGAAAACACAGCAATATGAATCACATTTCAGAAGACTGATACACCCACAGAAGATGAATGTTACTGTTCTGTTTTCACACAATAATTAAATGAATGAATTAAAACTTACTTATTGAAGATGGTTTAAAGATATGAATGAAATGAACTACACTAAATTAAACCCATTCATACAGAAATAACAGCACTGCCAGAGCATATAGGGCCTTTCAGACCTTCTAGTATCCTCTTCAATAATAACCTCACTGCCTCAGTGATGTGCTTGAAAATTCATAACGTTTAAAAATATATATCTATATATAAAAGTTAAGGATGCCACAGTCAACATACAAAGGTCTAGAGGGGGTTGTTATTGTACATTACAAGCGTGTGTCCATAAAACCCAAATTCATCTCGACTTAATGATTATATTGGCTTTGATAATAAAAACAACAACAACAAAAAACTAGTAAGCAAATTAAAGATTTGCTTACTAGGTTTCAGAGCTTTCAGTTACATTTCACAATCTTCGTTCAGGAAATGGAGCTTGCACAGGTGTCATCACACGACCTAAATGTGGACTTCTGATCAATTGAAAACTGTAAACACGAGTAAGTGGACATTTGAACTTAGGTTCTTTTTACCATATTCCAGTCAAGATATAATTAATGGTTTTTATAATAAGCATACGAACATGAAATTCTGCTTAAAAACTGTATTTTTAAATTCCAAAATAATGCTAACTGTTTAGGCAGTAACGCCATAGAGGGTCGTGTATAGCTGATTGGCTAACATGCTAGAAGTGACAACATGCCGTCTCGCTAAAACTATCTTACATTAACGCTGCTTTGAACAATACAATATGTATACCTAGCTTTTCAGTGTCCTTCGGTAGTTCGCATTAATCCAAACTCGTGAAAGTTTAAATTTTAAAGCTATTAATTTCACTTCTGCTAACTCCTGCAACGGAACTGTTCCATACGATTTTCGGAGGACCCCTACACTGGTAGCTGTAGAGTTCGCCTCACCAAAAAGATTTCTCTAACTTGTGTTTCACCTCAGCAGCATGTTAGGATAATGTAATCTGCGTCGTAGCAGCTAATGCTTTGTGTTTTTCATTATGTTTTTTAAACTGAGGAACAAAAATGTGTTTTTTTGAATAATAATTTAAATCAGGTATACATTTAGGCAGTCATTACATAGACCAAGCACGTGGTCAGAAATCTTTGCTGTGCTTTGTATGTGTGTGAGTGAAACAGAGTGTGTGTTTGGGGGGAGTGACTGGGAAGCAGCACTTGTCTAATCTGTGCATCCTGTTGTGAGAGTACAAGTAAGATTATTTGCATCTCCTTTTCCTGAAACGTGTTGCGGATCGAAAAGAAAACGCTAACGTTATTTCACCGTATTTGCATCCGTAGATGAATCAGATAAGCAGTGTTGGAAGTAAAGTTAGCTGGCTGGCCATCCCTCATTGATCCTCAGTGTAGGCCGTCTGCTGTAGGCTCTGTGCTCTTTGTCACAGAGGAAATGCTAGCGTTAGCATAGCTCGCCATTAAACTTGTTGTGTAATACAGAAAAACTGCAAACTAGCTTCTGTAGTCGGTGATGTTATGTCTCCTACATGCAAGCTGTTGATCTTGCATCCAGCGGCTCACAGATCGATTCATATTTTGTATTTGGTGTGTTTGGCTGTATGCTCCTCCAACGACTACCATCAAAATAAACGCTCTCCGCGCACTTCCCCTTTATCAGTGAATATGTGGGAGCCTTAAGAAACTCATTTGGTCTTTGTCAGGCTGACAAACATCATTTGTAAAAGAAATGCATACGTGAAGAAAATGGGGGAATTTCTGACACGAGGATTCACACGGACTCAGAACTGAACGTCTATTTCCTATAAGAAACAAAGCATCGTGGATCGGCCGACATCCGATAGGCCGATACTTTTGGAGATGCGCATGTACACATTCAAGTTTTTACACTTGCCTGTCAGTAGATGTTTAAGCTGGGCTTCATTAAAGTAATTGGGCACACAACTATATAATATATATATATATATATATATATATATATACATATATATATATGTATATATCAAATAGACCCTGGCGGCCGTCTTGTGCGCGCGCAAATGCCAT
>JBBMJY010000015.1:13233935-13258830 GCA_037833715.1 Toxotes lorentzi | reverse complement strand
GAGTAATGGGACACACAACGGTATGATATATATAGATATATATACATATATATATATATATATATATATATATATATAAAATAGACTCTGGCGGATTTATTGTTAAATCGCAAATGCAGTATGACACACATCACATCACTTACATTTCTCTTGTGTTTCTCCAGCGGCGTGTGTGCTCTTGTGTGTGCGTGTTGTGTGTCTGCGAGGTGTGTTTGCTGTCAGAGCGAGTTCAAGTATGAAGAGAGGCAAGAAGGCAGAGGAGGCGGCCGCAGACGGGGAAAATGACACCGGCTCTGGTATTACAGCATGCATTAACACATTCAGAAACATACTGTTCCCTTCATTCTTCACATATTCAAAGTTACTATTTAACACATTTTCCAACCAACGAGTGTGTTTCTGGCCTCTTGGACTCTTTCATCATGATGCATGTCTGTCTGTCTTCCTCCTCACAGGTGCTGCAAAGAAAACAAAGAAGGCTAAGGAACCAGAGGCCCCGGTGCTGTACGATGATCCTCCTGACAAAATGACCAGCAAAGATGGACGAGATGCCAACATGAAGATCACCTCCTGGAATGTGGATGGGCTGAGGGCCTGGGTGAAAAAGAAGGGCCTGGATGTGAGTTTGCAGTGAAACCAAATCAGCTGCCAGGCTGATAAAGAGTCATGGGACGAATCTGTAAATGGTTGTGCACTTCATGCTTCACATCTGTGCTCTTCCTTCCCAGTGGGTGCGCGAGGAGGCTCCAGATGTTTTGTGCCTGCAGGAGACCAAGTGTGCAGAGAAAGATCTCCCTGCTGAGATCACCTCAATGCCAGAGTACCCACACAAGTACTGGGCTGCCTCAGATGACAAGGGGGGCTACAGTGGTGTGGCCATGCTCTGCAAGACTGAACCCCTTAAAGTAACCTATGGCATTGGTGAGATGTGTTTTTATTATCCTGTTTTATCATTTAGAACTATAAAAATGTAACATTTTGGGAAATATTTTTTATTAGCTGCTTACCCTATCATTGTTAATGACTGAGAAAAATTGTGAGGTGGTGAGAAGTGAAATTTTTTTTGGTAGAATGTTAAGCTTTACAAACATTTTGGACAACCTCCTCTGCCATTTCTCCAGGCAAAGAGGAGCATGACAACGAGGGCCGCGTCATCACTGCCGAGTTCCCCACCTTCTATCTGGTCACTGCCTATGTGCCAAACGCCAGCAGAGGCCTTGTGCGCCTCGATTACCGCAAAACCTGGGACGTGGACTTCCGGGCATATCTGAGTGAGCTGGACATACAGAAGCCCCTGGTGCTGTGTGGTGACCTGAACGTCGCACACCAGGAGATCGACCTAAAGAACCCCAAAGGGAACAAGAAAAACGCAGGCTTCACCCCTGAGGAGCGCGAGGGCTTCAGCCAGCTGCTGGCGGCCGGTTTCACCGACAGCTTCCGCGAGCTTTACCCTGAGCAGACCAACGCCTACACCTTCTGGACCTACATGATGAACGCCCGCGCAAAGAACGTGGGCTGGAGGCTGGATTACTTTGTGCTGTCGTCCTCCTTGGTGCCAGGCCTGTGCGACAGCAAGATCCGCAACAAGGTAATGGGAAGCGACCACTGCCCCATCACTCTGCACATAGCTGTGTAGGTCACTGTGGGCAGCAGGGTTCCTGCTTTGCCTAGCCTGCACTGTTTTCTTTATACTTTTGTTCTGACTTGGTTAAAACTATCATATACGCTGATGTGTGCTCTGCTAGAGTGAAGCAACACCTTCCTGGGCACAGTTCTGCATCTGTTGAAATGTCTCATGGGTGGTCCTGCCCAGTCTCACTCATTCAGTAAAGTCAGCAGTAGCTTAGTTGTCTTGTATGTTTGTCTTTTTCATATGAAAATTTCATAAAATTACTCTACAACACAACGTGCCCATTTGTCATCTTCCTGTAATTGAAGTTTGTCAGTAAACCCAGTGATGTACACCTGAATTCATCTTGGCAATTCTGTAAAAACACAACACTAAATACCAAAAGATGTCTAAGCTGATTTGCAACAATAACCTTTGACCAGCTGTAAAACTATTTCAGTGTGGTTCCTGTGTGTAGCCCTGCTGAGCTGAGACACAAGTCCATGTTTTTTTTGTGTGTTACTCTTTGAAATTAAACTACTGCTGTTAAGAGAAAATGTATTTTTGTTGTAGCATAAAACTGTTTTCAGCCTCTTTTTCAAACCAGTGTCAAATTTTCTGTTGTAAAACTTGGCCCACTTCTCAATAAAGACTGAATTTCTCTAGAACCTTGTTCTGTTGATTATTTGAAGACATGATGTTCTTTAATTGCAACACAACCATGAAATGAAATGCTGTCAGTATCATGAAACAAGGTGACATTCAACATGAATATAAAGTTTCTATAACGGATGCAGCTCACTGCTGTGACATAGAAAGCCATTATAATGCTTCTAAAATTGCCTTTGTCCCAGTCTACACTATAATTGCATACTACTTAAATTTACAAAATATTAATAGATCAATAAGTTCAAGTTTTGCCTAACTACATTAACTTCATGATGTGTGTTCGTTGATGCATTTTGAGATTATATGACTGCCTGAAGCCCTTCCCACATTCTACACAGAGATATGGTTTTTCCCCTGAATGTGTTCGCTGGTGTCTTTTAAGACGGTTGGCACTGAGGAAGCTCTTGTCGCATTCGTTGCAGGAGTAGGGCCGGACTCCGGTGTGGTAGCGCAGGTGGATGGTCAGGTAGCAAGACTGAGTGAATTTCTTGCCACAGTGGGGGCACTGAAAGGGCTTGTGGCCCGTGTGGAAGCGCTCATGCTTCAAAAGCTCGGCGTGGGAAAAGAAACCCTTCCCACAGTCAGAGCAGAGGTATGGCCTCTCGCCTGAATGAGTCAGCTCGTGTCTGATCAAAGTGGCCTTGTAGACAAAACTCTTGTCGCACTGTGAGCAGTTGAAGACGTTTTCCCTGGTGTGGCAGCGTTCGTGCTTCTTCATGTTGCGCTCCCTCTTGAAGCTCTTGCCACAGAAGGAACACATGAAGGGCATCTCCTCTGAGTGGATCTTCATGTGGCTCAGCAAGCCACCCTTGTAGAGGAATCCCTTCCCACACTGCGTGCATGTATGCGGCCTTTCCTTCTGATGGATGCGCTGGTGCGCAGTGAGAGCCGCTCGATAGGCAAAGCTCTTTCCGCAGTTGCAGGTGTGCACTCGTTCCTCCTGGTGGGTCTGGAGGTGCCTGTTAAGGTAGCTGGCACAGCTGAATTCCAGGTCACAGCGAGGGCATTTGTATGAACGGTCCACCTTCTCAGCATCTTCGCCGTGGGTCTTCAGGTGCCTCACCAGTGCTGACTTCCAGGTGAATGCCCGGCCACACTCTGAACACAGGTATTCGCCGTTCTCCATGTGGGTGCTCTTGTGCTCCCTCTGAGCCACCAATGACTTGAAGAGCTCCCCACAGATCAGACACTCATACTTGCGTCCAGACTTGTGTGTCAGCTTGTGCCGCTCCAGTGACTGTTTGAAGGAGAATCTCCGTCCGCACTGAGAACACAGGAAGGGCTGCTCGCCTGTGTGGATGCGCTGATGGGCTTTTAGCAAAGACTGGAACCTGAAGCTCTTCTCACAGTCTGGACAACTAAAACGTCCTTCTTCATCTGCGAGAGGTTGAAGGGATGTCTTGTCCTCCTCAGTCTCAACAGAGTGAACACTATCAATGTGCTGCTGCACCTGCCCTTCCTCTGAATGGTGGAAGGAGCACTTCGGACAGGAGAAAGCAGCTAATGAGACATCTGCTCCAGAACCTTAAGGAAAAAGTTATAAATGGTAAAACAACATGTTTTCATTTTGTATTTTTATGTTTGTTTTATGTCTGTCATTAAAAGATAAAAGAATCCCCACAAATTACACAAAATGGACACTCACTTTCATCCCCGTCCTTTGATGAGACCATGGGTGACCCATAAGAGTGCTCTGCACTGTTAAAGAGAAAGGAAAAATAAACAAGAGGAGCTCTGATCAGCCTGATGGTCAACAGCAGTCAATGCAAAGTATAGAATTTGCACTGCAGACCACAAAAAAATGCTACTGTAAATCTGCAAACTATGTATCATTGTGCAAGAACAACAAAAACAGAAATGGAGGAAACCATTTGCGAGACAAGAACACGCCAAACATGGTTAATAAAGTCAGATGCTTTTACCAGCTGAAAGGCAAAGGCTTCAGGGCTGGACAGTTGACCTTGGTGATGTTCCTTCTCCTGGAAGTCATACGCTTCTGTAAATTTATCACCTGAATCTTCATGGTCGGTTTGCGCTTGCGCCCACTTGTTCGGACTTTCATCGGGGAGATGACTTGATTATCAGGTTTAGGGACCAGGCCTCCAGACTCACATGTGGGAGGCTCACTGCTCTGAACCACTGCACTCTCTGGATCCTGATCACCATTATGATCTGCTTGCACCTGGTAGTCAGGCTCAGCAAGTTCAACAGGACCCTCACAGAAATTCTCATCACTTACAACAACCTCTTGCCCATCCTTATGGCTCTCTGTGGGCTCATCAGGGGTGTGACCATCAGTGTGAGTTTTTAAGTGCTTTGCAAGTGCCAGCTCCCAGGTGAACTTCCTGTTGCACTGCTGGCATGCGTAAAGACCGTCTTCCATGTGTGTTTGCTTGTGCTCTGTGCGGGCTGACAAGGAGAGGTAGGTCTCGCCGCAGATGACACAGTCATACTTGCGTCCAGTCTTATGCGTGTGTCTGTGTCTGTCGAGGGACTGCCTGAAAGAGAAGCAGCGACCGCAGTCATTGCAGCAGTGGGGGCGTTCACCAGTGTGGATGACCCTGTGGGCGATTAGCGAGGAGGCAAATTTAAATTTCTTCTCACAGTCTGGGCAGTCATGAGGTCCCACAGAGTTTTTGTGTTGGGAGGGAGCTGGGTCGTCCCTGTGAACTTCTGGGTTCATGATGTTTGTCAAACCACTTCCAACCTTTTCTTGTGTCACCTCTCCCTGTGCTTCACAAATTTCCTCTTCCCTGGTCGTCTCTTCAGGAAGCACCACCAACGAATCTTCAGCCACTGTGCTATTGTTTGTTCCTTCATAGCAGTGTTCTCCCATTACCACCTCGATGTCAGTGCTTGTGCCTAATTCAACTTCTGCATAATCTGTCACTGTGATTATTTCAACTGCTACATCATCCACAAATGACACAGTGTGTGTTTCATCACTGAGGCTTTGCAGTGGACCTGACTGCTTTGGCTGTTCTGTAGTTTCTACCACTTTGCCAGGAGGAAGTGCAGAGAGGGAAGAGAGGATGCTGTCGCCCATACTAGAAGGTGGAACTGCATAAAAAAGGACAAGGATTAAACACAAGATAATGTCATAAGAGTTGTGTCTTCGACAATAAAAATTAAGACAATAGAGGTGGTTATGGGAAGTGACTCACCATGTTGCTCTAAATGTCCTAGGTGTTTGTGGTGCTGGAGTAAATTTTTCAGGTCTGTAGGCTCAGAGACTGAATGCACACAATCCTCCAACACAGACAATTCAGCTCCAAGCCAGGAGACAGTCTGTGGAACAAAGATGAAGACATACGTCGTGTTATAATCCCCAGCAGAGGCGGTTTATTGGTTTATTGCATGAGATGACAATTCAAGCTGTTGTTTCTTTGATTCCTTTTTTACATGTGATAGTGTGATATGCCTGTTACCATTTCACCAACATTAGACCTCTCACCTGCTCAAGGTCAGGAACTGGCAACAGCTGAGCCAGTCGACAGAGAAACTCCCAAAACAGTATCTGCAAATCACTGTCATACTGTGGTCCATACTCTGCAGGGAAGACCTCCTTTGAAGGAATGAGAGACCTTGTCATAAAAACAATTTTACTGCAACAAAAATACACTAAAGTGAGCTGTTTCAGCTATATCTGCATTACTTAACACATACTTAAAAAATTACAAAAGTCTCCACTTTTTTAACATTCTGTAGTAAATTTGTAATTTGCAACTCATAGAATTCAACTTCACAACTTATAGTCATGAACAATGAATATGGCTTGCCTATAACCTACAGAGGCAAGTAACATTAGCGGTTGTATGCAGCTCAACAAAGGTGTAACACTGCCTTACCAAGAAAAAGTCTCGTCTCTCTTCAGGATCTTTGAGCAGAGTCTGGATCAGCTCAAGAAAGTGAACTGCTACTTTCTCTTCCTCTGATTCTTTCATCTGTAATATGGGCAATACACATTACATCAGAAAATTGATGTGTAAAATGAAATAAACTAATCAAGAGCAGCCACACTTACCTCTGCCTGGGTGGAGTGCTGTGATTTAATCTTTTCCAGGTGAGATAAGATGAAGCTGGGCTCCACAAGCTGTTCACGTCGGCACAACTCAAGGATATACTATTTAGGAAAAAAAAAAAAACACTAGACAAAAATAATTCTGTGTTCACATATCTTCTATATGTGTCTATAATTATCTATCATTTTCTACATCTTACAAAACAAAATATTAACTATGAATGCCTTGTCCACTTGTACCCACCCTAGCTCTTAATCCCAGATTCAGTTGTGTCTTGTGCTTGTACATGAGCAGCTCTGGGACCATGTCCATTACCAAAGAGACAAACTCTGCCACGTTCCAGTAGTTCATGACATCTTGTTTCTTCAGCACCTGCCACATAGAGGCTGTCATGAACTGGAGAGGTGGGACCAGGAGGCGCAGTGATGCCACAGGTAAAGGATCATCTGAAAAACGAGAACACCCGCCGACTGAAGCTGAAGCCCACCTTCCTGTCCCATTTATCCTTATTAGCATGCTTACATTTTTTAAGTCTGACTAGGGAAGAATTACATGTCAAGTTCATGATTAATACATGGGACTGTGATGATGGGAAGTCATGCCGGGGCTACAGCTCTAAATTTTATTTTATTATATTTTATTTTGCTATACTGTGATTTGTACGCCGTTCTTTTGGCACTGATGTGGGACAGTACCTCAATTTCGTTGTACTTTTGTACAAAGCATGACTATGCAATGACAATAAAGATTTATCTTTTATCTCTGTATTCTCAGTTATTTCATTAGTCACTCTATGACAAATGGCAAGTGGTAATTAGTATTTAATACTTTTAATTAATTTAGCAGGAGGACACTGCTTACACAGTGCTTTTGTTTACTAGCAGTAACATCAATGTGTTTTGAATGCAACCTCTCTGGAAACAGTGCATGTTCAATACCCGCAATGTTATCAAACGCAGCAACCTTTTCCGTGTTTGTCTGCACACAAAACATACATATTCATATCACAATATGCATGCACAAATCCTTTGTGATGCATAATATAACGTGTCAAGGTGCCATTACTATCCGAAAATAAAGCAGTAAACTAGCTAACTTAGCTAGCTCTGACAAAAGTCAGAGTTAGCTGAACTATCGCCAAGTCACGTGACTATAAAAATGTTTTTATCCGTTTTAGGTTCATTAATAAACCAACCTTTGGAAAGGGCCTTGAAAACACCTGAGATCATCTTCTCACACCGGTGTTGAAAAGTTTGAATAGAAGCGGTTATCTCCTGTTAGCCTACTGGCTAACTACCCGGCCACAGTTAACTACTATTACTTTGTTAATAGATGAGAAAGGTCTGACTGAGGAGGCTGTCCATCTGTGGCTGCTAAACACCCCCTCTAAATCCGGAGACGCATTCCCCTTAAACGCGTAAATAATCAAAATAAGCATTTACAGGGTGCCATTGATTTGTTGCCCAGAGGTCCTGTTTCTTCCTCTTCTCTTTTTAATTTAGATTTTACGGCAAGCGACATTTCTCATTGATACCGCCATCTGCTGGAGATTCTTCGCATCACACCTGTACTCCCCCAAAACAATGAATCAGTAATAGTCTGAAATGCTCATTGAATTCTTTTCACTCTGCCACTGCCTTCACAGAGGCTTCAGAGGAGATAATACATATGAAAACTATAATTTCCAGGTGTCTTTGATGTTTCTGTCTGCGTTCGGGATTTTATTCAGGTTTTCGTTTTATTCAGTTTTTTCCCTCTTTCGGATCATTTTTTCTGTTTTGAAGCCTTTGATGAGGACTGAAGTGCTCTAATATTTAATTTCTGTCTTAATTTTCACTTCTTTAGGCTTTTTAAAAAAGTATTCGTTCTCGTATATTTCAGGCTCCTGAACTGTCTTAGTGCCACACTGAACCTAGCGGTGTCACCGCTCTGCCCTGACTCTCACGGACTGGGTCGTATTCAACTCCGGGTCCTCATGGAGTCCTCTCAGCGTGCGTCCACGGCTCTGGAGCGCTTACCTTTCAACAACACCGCACTGAAAAAGCTGCCGGTGGATGACACAGATGAGACCGGGTACCGGACTGTCCGGGCGGCGTGTTTCTCCCGGATTAGGGCTCTTCAGCCCCTTGTAAGTCCCCGCTTCGTGGCCCTGTCCCAGTCAGCGCTGGCCTTGCTGGACCTTAGTGTGGAGGATGTGCTGAGTGATCCTTTGGGTGCAGAGTATTTGAGCGGCTCCAGGCTGATGCCGGGCTCCGAGCCGGCTGCGCACTGTTACTGCGGCCACCAGTTTGGGTTGTTTGCGGGTCAGCTTGGAGATGGAGCTGTGATGTACCTGGGGGAGGTAGAGTCGGGCACCCACGGACGATGGGAGATTCAGGTTAAAGGTGCAGGAATCACACCTTACTCCAGGTAATTCTTGTTGTCTCGTTGTACTGACATTTCAGGTTATCATTTATTTCTTATTCAACTATAAGGGTTTTAATTCATGCTTTTACCATCACATTTTGGAGCTGTTATCTACCATGATCCACCTCAGAAACAGGATATAGATCTGGGACAAAATAACTTAAATGTTTGATAAAACGTTTCTCTCACCAAGTGAGAATAACAGGGTTCAAGCAAGTGACGAAGTAAATGTTTTCATAAGCCTTACTCTGAGGCATGTGAATGCATTAAACCCAGGAAGAGCTGCTTAAGAGCTTAACTGCTTGGCACACTTGGAACTTGTCCCCCTTTGTGTGAGCACACCACACAACCATGCTCACACACCTTCAGTTTCCCCAGTGGGTTTGTTCTGTTAAACACACATAGATGTAGTAGTGTAGTAGTGTAGTGGCAGTTTCTCATTCCATATCTCGCCTCAGACCTGTAGCACATCTAAGCCAAGGTTTTACCAGCTAGGTAAAAGAAGAGGAAATTTTAAATATATAACGTCACAGGCATTCAGCATGAATGCTCATTCTTGATCTGTGAAACAGAAGTTTTACAAAAGAAAAAAACAAATCAGAGGACTCAGAGGACCGGTTAATCAGAGCTGAGTATCAAACAAATGTGTGATAACCACATTTCAATCTTCTCAGAGATGGTGATGGCAGGAAGGTGCTTCGCTCCAGCATCAGAGAGTTTCTGTGCAGTGAGGCCATGGCTGCCCTCGGGATACCCAGCACCCATGCAGCCTCCCTTGTGACCTCTGACCTCTATGTGAGCAGAGATCCCCTCAACAAAGGTCAGCGCATTCCTGAGCGCTGCTCGGTCATCCTGCGCCTCGCCCCTTCCTTCATCAGGTTTAAAGTTCTTGCATATTTTTTTTATCAGTATACAAAAACCTTTTGCCACAATGGTATCTGGAAAAGTCTCTCCTTCCATTTTTTAAAGGTTTGGATCCTTTGAGATTTTTCGGGGCCGAGATGAATTCTCAGGCCTGCAGGGTCCCAGTGTAGGGCGGCATGACATTCGTGCTCAGCTGCTGGATTATGTCATTGAGACTTTTTATCCTTGCATCCAGCAGGCTCACAGCAACCAGAAAGACAGAAATATGGCTTTTTTCAGAGAGGTGAGAAGTGAGATGAATCCTCCTTATGATTCAAGTCTCTGTTTTAGCTGGTTTAATCTATGCTGGTGTTTTAACATTTTGATCATCATATTTGACTTGTCTATCCCCAGGTAATGACGCGAACCGCCAAGCTAGTGGCCAAGTGGCAGTGTGTTGGCTTTTGCCATGGCGTCTTGAACACAGACAACATGAGCATCTTGGGTTTAACTCTAGATTATGGCCCCTTTGGTTTCATGGACAGGTAAGCTGCAGAAAGTGGAAGTCAGTGTTATGTGCACTTGATGAGAGTGAAATTTAAATTACTCACAGTCTGATAAAATCTGGTCTTCTGCTCAACTAACTGAGGTTAAACTCAGAGAGATTTATTATTTTCAGCTATGCCTCAGTAAAGTGGTTCTTAAAGTAAGATTACAATCTTTTTTGACATACAGTAACCAGAAAGAAGGTAATAATGTATGTACTGTAACAATGCCATACCATCTCATACACTATATTCTTCTGTATATGAAAGCTCTTCCACCTGTGTGTCAGATATGATCCAGATTTCATCTGCAACGCCTCAGACAAAAGAGGGCGTTACTCTTACCAAGCCCAGCCATCTGTGTGCCGCTGGAACTTGGCTCGCCTGGCTGAAGCGTTGGGTTCTGAGCTGGATGTAGCTGAGGCGGGAGCTATACTGGATGACTTTATGCTCACGTATGAAGCCTACTACCTGTGCATCATGAGGAAGAAGCTGGGCCTCGTGAGAAAAGAAGAGGCAGAAGACAGAGAGCTCATATCAGACCTGCTGCGTGTCATGCACAACACTGGTACAAAGACTTGGAGGACATTGAAGATAGCTGGAAATGTCAGGGAACTTTAACTGGATAGCTCATATAACAGTATAGTCATGCAAACTTTTCTATATCCTCTGCTTTTGCTGTGTCATTGTATATTGTATTATCGTGCCTTTCCAGGTGCAGATTTCACCAACACCTTTCGCCTGCTGAGCTGTGTTCCCTGGCCTGAGGAGGATGACAGTGAGAGGGCAGCAGTGGGGCCAGCGGTGGATCTCATCCTACAGCAATGTGCCTCTATTGAGGAGCTTAAGGTGGCTAGCAAGCCAACGATGCAGGACCGGTGAGGGGGTGTATGGTGGTTTGATAAATGTGTGTTTCTTAATAGAGCAGCTGTAACAAGAACATAAAGTCTCTGTCTGCCCCACCATGCACTCCCAGTGGGTGTACATCTAATCCTGGCTGAGCAGAGTTCTGGTTTCATATGATTAACTCTCTCTTGTCATCTAATTTGGTTTTCTTTCACATGCTAGTGTTTTGGGGAAAAAGCTTATCAAGAAAACATGTAAGTTAAATGTGTGTTCTATGGAATTTGGTAAAATTTATGTATTTTTCCTTTTCCTCATTTATATGTAACATATTCTCGGTTTATAGTGAACTAGCGATGATTCTGTCCATGGCGCAAACCAACCCAGTCATGTTTAGCATGGTGGCAGACAGGCCAGATGTGGCCCAGCAGCTGGAACGGATGGGCCGGCTAAAGGAGCTGCTTGAGACAGATCAAGATGAACTTAAGGAAAAGCAGCGTGATGACTGGATTCACTGGGTTAGCCGCTACAGGTAAGAAAAAAAAAGTGTACAAAGAGAAGCACAATGTGCACCTCACTAAAAAGAGACGTGTTCTATAAGGTCATTTAAATTCAAAATTTGGGATAAATAACAGGCAGTATTTAACTTAATACTTCAGACAGGACTTTTTTTGTAATTTTTCTTGTGCTGAAATAACAGGAGGCGTTTAGCCAAGGAGTGTGATGGCACAAGTGACTTGTCGCTCATCAAAAAGGAGCGTCTCAGTGTGATGAACAGCAACAATCCCCGGATCGTCCTGCGCAACTACATCGCCCAGAATGCAATTGAGGCTGCAGAAAAGGGAGATTTCTCTGAGGTCAGGAGACCTTAAAGAGTTTGATTCTTTGTAGAAACCTCCTTTGTAGAAAAAGCAGCCACTTTCTACACTGCCACAGAGAATTCACTTATGTTTCCCTCAGAAATGTGATTAGCAACTTTTATTTCAAATACTGAATCAGAAATACCACAGAAAATGGTGTCGTCAGCCACACAAACACTTGTAAACACAGTGACTTAACTGTCAGCACACACACCGCCTCCCTATATGAGCATCGAGCATGTTTTGGAAAGACTGATTCTTGAGCGTATTTGTGAGTTTATCACAGTGTTCTCTTCTTACTGTAGACCTTGCCCTTCAGGCACGACACTATCATGTCATATATCACTTTTCAGTCTATGTCGTATTTGTTTCTGAACCTGGAGACAGCTTTCAGTAGTCCAGATGCAAAAGAACTGCTTTGATGAACTACTGCTTTTTGTATTTTTTATCATTTTTAATTTTGGTTTTATGCCAGTTTTGCTTCAAAGATCATAGTCATCGTCTGTACCTTTGTTCTGTAGGTCAACAGGGTCCTCGAAGCTCTGGAGAAACCATATTCTGATGCATTTGAACCGGAGCCTTTGGACGCACCCAGTGTATGTGGTGAAAAAGAGCAGAAAGGGAGGGATCTGACTGTTGGCTATGACAGTAAACCTCCTGCCTGGGCACAAAGAATTTGTATCACCTGATCCTCATAGAGCCTCCCAGTCAGCCGAAGGAGGGAGGTCTGTTTTCAGTGACTGACCACATAAGACCACAGTTTTCAGATCAAACAAGATGTGGCGTTCTAGTACTGTCACTACTGCTACTACTGGTCTCCATTTCCACCTCAGACTTTCTCTCCTGCTTCCTGAAGGGAGGATGTTATGTAACCCATTGTGTTCCAGTGTTCATCAGTATGGCCGTTAGATCAATGTTCCTGTGCTTTCATGCTTTTATTGTGATGTGTAAGGGTCTTAAAGAGTAATACAACAGCATCACAGACAAAATTTGATTAATCAGTTCAGTTCAAATAAATTGGTAATGTTATTAAGGAAACATAGACAGTTTTCCTAAAGCTGATTTGAATGTGAGTATTCTGAATATTAATGCATCGGAAACAAACACAATGTGCTGATGGAATCACACCTTCATGTAGTGAGTGAATTTGCTGATGAAGTATGATGGCTCAGATGACCAGTCACACAGTGACCTGTCTGGGTCTGAAACACCAGGAACACACTGACATCAATCAGATAATGGACTCAACGCGTCAGAAGTCACAGTAATTACAAATATGAGCAACTCAAATGTTTACCATTAGTCTCTTAAACCTGCTGTAGATAGAACATATAGATTTTGTCAGTTTCAAACAGCTTTGAAATAAAAGCTCTTGTCTTGTTTATCATTGTTTGTGAATTTCTCACTGGTTTGAAATGGCCAGGGCCTAGTTACAGCAAAGTTGTATCAAGAATTTTCATGTGACATTTTAATTTAGGTTAATTTATCACACACATACACATTTTAAAACATTACATCCAATCCTATGCAATATAAACACTCGCTGAGACTCATTTGAATCAAAGTGTTGAATGTCCAATGAACCATGCTGAGAAAACTGCACTATGGCTGAACCTAACCACTGAACCCTTATTTGCTGCTTTTCTTCCTTCTCATAGTTATTCTGATCTATAAACCCAATCTAAAGAGGTTTCCAGGAAGTACACATGTATGCTGGTATATAATGACAATGCACTGCTGAAAGTAAGCACTGAGCTGTGCCTTACATACTGTAAACATCGCACAAGAGCCTTCTACAGTATACAGTATATTCCAGCTCATCAAAGACATGAAAACATGCTTATACCATGTCGTACTAATGCATTTCATCATATGAGAACTGGCTCAATTTGTTTAACCATGTATGGCAAACAAGAAATCCACTGTCATGGAAAGCCTATTATGTATTTACAGTAAAAACAGAGTTGTTTAGTCGAGCAGTTATGTTGCTTTCTATGCTGATAAGAATCAGCTCAAAACTGAAACTGTCACTGTGCCTTTAAATCTTGCTCAGAAAGAGGATGGACTAACAACAACAGGACCTGTTGACCTAAAATGCAGAACAGACATGGCGCGTGTCCCAGAGCTGCTCTTGGATACTTTGGAGGAACTAATTGATGAACAGCTGAGGACCTTCCAGTGGTTTCTTTCCAGTGATGTTTTTGAAAGATTCCCTCATATTCCGAAGTCTCGAGTTGATAGGGTGGACAGACCAGGAACTGTGGACCTTCTGGTGCAGACATATGGCTACGATGACGCTATTACTGTCACAGTGGATATATTGATGAAGATGAAACTAAAACTGTGGGCTGAAACATTAAAGAAGAAGTATGGTGAAGGTAAAACACCACTAAAAAGTCCAAATTGACCGTTCAGTTTATTTGTGAACCAAAATAGCTTTGTCACGTAACGCCTATTTCTTGTCTGTATTTCTTTATCAGTCCTAAGCCATCAAACAGACAAAGGTAAGCAGATAAAAGGAAACCCACATACACACAGTTCATGTTTTAAGTTCAAAATCATTTACCCATGTACAGAAACGGGCTTTAGGATTGAACTGTATAAAACTGACATGAAACGAAGGTCTGTTTTTATTTACTCTTTGAGCAGAATTCAACCACCATGCAATCCACGACAAGCTGAAATCCACTCTGAGGGAAAAATACCAAAACATTTATGAGGGGAATGCAGATGAAGGGGACACCGTCTACCTCAACAAAGTCTACACTGAACTACATGTGATTGAAGGAGCTTGGGGAGGCTTCAGTGAGGAGCAAGAGGTCAGACAGCAGAGTTCCCACTATGTGGCAACAAAAGAAAGCTCAATCAAAGTCAGCAACATTTTCAAACCCAAGCCTAACCAAGAGAAGCGAATCAGAACTGTGCTTACCCTGGGTATCCCTGGAGTGGGTAAAACTGTCTGTGCACAAAAGTTTACCCTGAGCTGGGCAGAAGGAGAGGAAAATCAGGACGTCGCCTTCCTCTTCCCTCTTCCTTTCCGTGAACTGAATCCCAACATAGGCGAAAAAGACTTAAGCCTGATGCAGCTGCTCCACCAGTTCTTCCCTGAATTGAAACCTCTTGAAAAACTGGGAACAGAATGCAAAGCCTTGTTCATCTTTGACGGCCTCGACGAGACTCTCCTGCCCTTGAACTTCAAGCAAAACAAGGTCTTGAGAGATGAGACAGAGCCAGCTTCATTGGATGTCCTGATCACTAACCTCATCACAGGAGATCTGCTCGGGAACGCCCTCGTCTGGATTACATCCAGACCTGCAGCAGTCAGCTGTATCCCTCGTAAACACATCCACCAGTGGACTGAAGTCAAGGGCTTTGCTAATGAACAGAGGGAGGAGTACTTTAGGAGGCGTTTGTGTGATGACAACCTCGCCATCAGAGTCATCAACCATGTGAAGTCATCAAGAAGCCTCAACATCATGTGTCAAATACCGGTTTTCTGCTGGATCACAGTCACTGTGATGAAGAAAATGTTGAGCTGCAACTTGACAGGAGCCATGCCCAACACCCTGACTGAGATGTATGCATATCTCCTTCTCTGCCAGACAGACAAGATGACAGAAAGGCATTACCCGATAGACAGTGACAATGTTGTTTTGAAGCTAGCAGAGCTGGCGTACCGTCAGCTGGAGAAGGGCAAGCTGATCTTCTACGAGGCTGACCTGAAAGAATGCGGCATGGATGTCAGAGAGGCAACTATCTACTCAGGAGTATGCACAGAGGTATTTGTGATGGAGGGCAGAAGAAGAAGAGAAGTTTTTAGCTTTGTACATTTAACCATTCAGGAGTTTCTGGCAGCTGTGTATGCCCATCACTCCTATATGCAAAGAAAGGATAATGTTATTCTTGGATACCTGAAAAGGATATCTACAAGATGGCTTCCCAAGTCTGTGTTCAATTTTCACAAAACAGCTATTGAAAAAGCCTTGGAGAGGACGGATGGCCACTGGGACGTCTTCCTTCGCTTTCTCCTGGGACTGTCGCTAAAGGCAAACCAGGAGCTCCTGGGCAGGATACTGCATTTGGAAAGAGAAGGAGAGGAAGATGTAGCAAGAACAGTCCAGTTTATCAAGGAGAAGATCAAAGAGGAACCAGAGGCCAACCTCAACCTTTTCCACTGCCTGAGTGAGCTCAAAGAGGAGTCTTTGGTGCAGGAGATCCAGACCTTTATGAGTTCTGGGAGGCTCACAGCCAAAAACCTGTCTCCAGTACAGTGGTCTGCACTCACATTTGAACTGATGACGTCAGAAGCAACAGAGGAGGAATTTAACTTGAAAAAGTACATAAGATCAGAGGAAGGAGTAGTGAAACTGCTGGCTGTCATTACGTCCTCCAGACGTGCTCTGTGAGTTTACCCAAATAAAACTACATGTTCCTCTTTTGTGTTTTTTTAGTTGCTTTCTAAGCCCCTGTGGACAGCTTTCTGTATGTTGGTTCACACCTGGCATTAAAATACATCTCCACGTGCAAATTCATTTACACATTTACACTTGTATGTAGAGCTGTCTACCGATTGGTTCACCTGAGACGCATGCTAATGCCAGGTCCGAGCACGGCCTAAGCTGCAAATAATGTGATTTCTGCCTATTGCTATTTTTGGACTGTTACAATGATGCACATTTTTATGGGTCATTTTACTAGGCTGGATCGCTGCTCTCTCACTGAGAACTCCTGTAAGGATTTGGCCTCTGCACTGAGCTCGACCTCCTCTCACCTGACAGAGCTGGACCTGAGTGACAACAGCCTGAAGGATTCAGGGGTGAAGCTACTTTCTGACGGATTAGGAAGTCCACACTGTAAACTGAAGAGTTTGAGGTTTGTAACAGTTAAGAGATTAAAATATTGCACGACAAACTGTTTCTTGTGGTTGTATGATTTGTGGATTTTGCAGGCCATGATAACAAAAGAGCTTTCTATTTTCTTTTTTCTAGATTACACAAGTGTAAACTGGAAGGAAACTGCTGTAAAGCACTGGCTGTTGCTCTCAGCACAGAGTCAACCCAACTCAGAGAACTAGACCTGAGTGCTAATGACTTCCAGGAAACAGGAGTAAAGGCTCTGTGTGAGGGACTATCCAGCCATCACTGCAAACTGGAAACACTAAGGTTAGACCTGCTTCTTGTTGACAAAACATAAATCCCTTGCTTGGACTTGAATTTAATTCAGGGTAATGCTTTTAAGAAAATAACTCCATGTTATTTTGGTGACTACACATCTGCAGGTTGAATCAGTGCAAGCTCAAAGACAGTTGCTGTGAAGATTTGGCTTCAATTTTAAAATTAGACTCATCTCACCTGAAAAATCTTGACCTGAGTAACAACAGTCTGAAAAACTCTGGTTTATCTCTGCTCACTGGTGGACTGAGGAGTCCATATTGCAAACTGGAAACACTCAGGTCAGTGCATGCTCTGCATCATAGAAATGAATTGTGGTTGTTTTAACTCAATTGTTGGAGTTATAGCATAGGGCCTGTCAGGGTACTGTGGCAATGTCATTGTTTAAATAAATTTAGCATTATTTAAGAAAAGAAAATAACAGCACACTATTTATTTTAACAACCAATGTGCATCTATGATTGTGTCTTAACTCTCACTATGTTGCATGTTCTGAGTGCTGTATTTTCACTTGAAATTTTCCTCCCATCAGGCTCAGCTGGTGTGGCCTTACTCACAAATGCTGCCATCACATTGGCTCAGCTCTCAGCTCTAACTCTACCCACCTCAGAGAGCTGGACCTGAGTGGAAACAACCTGCAGGGTCCAGACGTACAGCTGCTGTGTGCTGGACTGAGAAGTCCAAACTGTAAACTGGAGACCTTAAGGTGAGGTCACCCAGGATCAGTGGACAGAAAAAAATAATATGGTGTCTCATATGAATGTAATGACACAATTTCTAATTTGTGAAGAAATAGTTTTTACTGTTAGTTAAAAAAAGCATAAGCTCAGTGCAGCCTGTCATTTTAAATTCATAGGACAACATCTGATAATAAAGACAGAACATATCCTCATACACAGGTTAAATGAGGGCAATCTCCAGGGCTGCTGCGCTGATTTTGCCTCAGTCCTTAGCTCTAACGATTCTTACCTGAAAGAGCTGGATCTGAGTGGGAACGACCTGCAAGACTTAGGGGTGAAGTTGCTCTCTGCGGGACTGGCAGGTCGACACTGTAAACTGGAGACGTTAAGGTGATAATCCTTACCTCCTCATGTAGAAATGTCATACATGAAGCAAAGTTATCTTAATGTTAGCAAACTATGTAAACCTCCCTCATGTGTACAGTGTGTTTTTGAATGAACATAGGTTGTCGTTCTGCGGAGTCACTGAGAAAGGCTGCACTTATTTGGATTTGGCACTGAGCTCCAACCCTTCGTGCCTGAGGCAGCTGGACCTCAGCTATAACTACCTGCAGGACTCAGGAGTGAAGCTGCTCTCTGTTCATCAGGATAACCCACAGTGCAAACTAGAAAAACTCAGGTAAAACAGTGGCAGAGTGCTACCTGAAATCAACACTGAAAAACTGTAAGTCATGTACTATTTACATGTATTTTAATTTTACAAAGAAGAACTGAAGAATTTGTAATGAATCTGTGATTAATTATGTGATGAAAAAGGAACACTGAAAAATTCATTTCTGTGTCTTGTACAGATGCATGTACTCTGATGTTTGACATAAACACAGCTGCCAAGTCTCTTTTCCTGTATGACGGGGGGAAGCAGGTGACGTGGGTCAGGGAGAGACAGCAGTACCTGGATCACCCCGAGAGGTTTGAGAGCGTATCCCAAGTGCTCTGTCACCAAGACCTCAGCCAGCGTCACTACTGGGAGGTGGAGTGGCGAGGACGCTGGGTAGATGTCGGCGTTGCGATGAGGGGGATCCGCCGAAGGGCTGGCTCTCACCTCTGTGGCTTTGGTTACACAGACCAGTCCTGGAGTCTGTACTGCTCTGAGGATCACTACAGCGCTCAGCATGACCGCCAGTCTGTGGAGATACCAGCACCTCTGTCTCGTTCCCACAGGGTCGCAGTCTATCTGGACTGGCCAGGTGGCACCCTCTCCTTCTACAGCGTCTCCTCTGGGATCCTCAGTCACCTTCACACATTCTACAGCACTTTCACTGAGCCCCTCTATGCTGGGTTTGGGATGGAGGAGGATGACTGCTCTGTAATAATCTGTACAGAGGAGGGCATGCCACAACTAATGACTCACTCAGCTAGTGCATGAAAAGAAATTGTGTTTTTCTGTTCCTCTTCTCACAGAAGAAAAAAAGAAAATTGTGAATTTTCAGTCAAGCTATCTAACTTATTTAAACTTCTTTTGTAGTTATTAAAATCAAACTGGGAAGACAAAATATATACTGTATGTATGTGTATACAAATATGGACATTATGAAAAGGCAGACTGTGAGTTGGGTAGAAGCTTTCATTATAAGGGTTTCTCGTAAACGTCCAAGTGTAAACTTTCAGCTGTGATTTCCGACCTGCACATAACTGCATCACCTGAGAACACAATGACATACTCTTCAAATCAAATGCAGCCAGTGAGCAAAGGCAAAAATCATCCAGCAAGATCCTGATGGCTCTATGAGGCTGAACATCATGGTTGTGTTAACAGAGTTCTTCAAGCTGTTTAACTGTTGAACTTTACTTATTTTGCAGTTGCCACAGTCACACGTGAAAGACAACAAATCTGAATATATGGACCTTACAAAAACACAGATAATGTAAATTTGTGAATGGATGACATTATTTTGTAACAGTGAACACTTATAATTGGTAAGCAAAATACTGCAACTTTAGTCTGAATTTGCTTCTGCATCAGACTTCAACAACACAGCAGGTACTTCTTGTTTGACTTAGCCTTGGAATGTTGTTTGCCGTGAGAGGAGCAGCCAGGTGGGAAAATCTGTTCAAACACTGCAGTTCTGAAAGATGTATGACGGGTGTAAAGAAAAAAAAAAAACTTGAGCAGAATGTGGAAAGTTACTGTTGATGACTTGGTGTGTGTTGTTCACACCTTCCCCCTGAACACAAACAGGAAGGAGGTGTGGTCGTTCAGTCGGTGGGAAAAGTTGCTGCTTCTGTTGTGGAATTTGAACTGCGATACAAAGTTCATCCAACACACAGGTAAGAGTTTGGTGAAAGAAATGACTGACAATTAATTCTAGTGTTTTACACTTTAGTCTTGTGACAGTGACTGATGGTTGAAATGTTTGCCTTCTCTCGCGTGTAAGTCACCGTACAAGGGCTGAGTTTTAAACTGCAGTTTTGATTTAACATTCACTGAAGTAATGTTGTTGTTTTGCTGCTTATCTTTGGAAAGTGTTTTAAAAGATGTCTGATTATTTGTTAAGACTAAAGTGTCGCTTTTAAACTCTGATAATCTGAAATCAGGTCAAAATGAAGAGTCTGGTTGGATATTGTGGGCTCACCGTGGCATTTCTCTTGAGCTGCACAGAACAAGCTGGGGTAAAAATAAAAACTATAAATGAATCTCTCCTCTCTTTCCTTCCTTTTCTACCTTCTTTAATATATTTCAAACAAAAACAATTGAACTCTTCTCTCAGGCTGTGGCTGTAAGTTGTCTTTTTTCACTAGATCAAATCTCAAATCTCTCTTTAAAACTGTTTCTGTGATATAGAAACAGCAGAGAGCAGTTTCTCCTCAAGGTACAGATCATGTTATTACTAATCATACTATACAATTTCATGCAATGTACAAATTATAGAAAGACATCACGCATTATTGTTGATCTTGCTCTTGGTTTTTTCTTGTCCTGCAAACCTCAGGAGCAGACTGCACACAGATTAAGGCTCTCTCACCACAAGCATCCAATGGGGTTTATATGATCCAGCCTCCAGGTGTCAAGACCCCGTTCAAGGTATCGAACAAGACCCCTTATGTACGAAGCACTTTGTGCTTGAAGAAGACAGTTCACTAAACCCAGGCCGACTTCTCACTCAGAATTTTTAGACACTTTTGAAACAGTGAAATGCAATTAAATGCATGACTGAAATCAGTAAAGTCAAACAGTGCTGTGAAAGCAAGCATGACACTTTTTCATTTAACACATAATGTAATCTTTTCCAAAGCAGCTGTTTATTTATTTTGTTTTTCTTTTTTAAAAACCTGTTTACTTGGACCACCTGCTCAGGTCTACTGTGAGATGCAAGCAGATGGAGGCTGGACGGTGTTTCAGAGGCGCAGCGGAGGAGCGGTTTCTTTCATCAGGAAATGGGCAGCATACAAAAATGGTTTTGGAAATCTAAAACGTAAGTAACATACTACACTGCAGTGTTGACTACTGTGTGTTACTGTCAGTAATTACTAAGCCTGTGAGAGTTTAAAAGTGGTGACTGCGACACGCCCTCCAAAACACACAGTGAATACACATTTCTCTGAGGGTCTTTGTTAAATACAAAGGTACATACATAAATTCCAGGATTAAGAATTCCATGTACTCTGACTATGCAAAAATTACAGAAATTGCAAAAATTACATTGCACTGTGAGGGTGATATGGATGTTTTCTGACACACCAGGCTTTGGTGCCAACCTGGGAAGAAAGCATTGCCAGTCTAAAGCACAAATTTGCAAGATGCATTCTTGCCTGATTTACCTGCAGGAAACATAAAAAAAAAGAAAAAAAGAAGCCATTCAAGACAGATATAAATCCTTTCTTTGTGCTCTGCTGATTCCCTCAGAGGACCACTGGCTCGGTCTGAAGAGGGTTTTGTCTTTGACCAAGAACATGACCAAGAAGTGGACCCTCAGGGTGGACTTATGGGACCACGATGGCGGCACTGCTTATGCCAAATACGAAAACTTTAAACTGGGAAATGAGAAAACAGCTTTCAAACTGCATGTTGGGAAATACAGTGGAAACGCAGGTACTGCAGCTTTTTCAACTGCTGCCTTTTAGCTTTTCTCTCTCATTTATATTTTTCAGATTGGCTTTTTGCCTTCCTTGTTTGCTCTTTCTTCTCATTTGCTGTGTTATTTGGGTAAATGTAAATTAAAGCCGTTGCAGCGGGGACATTTTAAACATCAGAACTTTATCTTTATCAAATCAACTGTGAGGAATTTATATTGTAATAACAGTCATCTTGGAAACAAATACTCCTAAAATATTAGGATAAGCAATCCAGCAGCTTCAGATCCAACCTG
Source organism: Toxotes lorentzi (assembly GCA_037833715.1). Taxonomy (NCBI): domain Eukaryota; kingdom Metazoa; phylum Chordata; class Actinopteri; family Toxotidae; genus Toxotes; species Toxotes lorentzi. The sequence goes on along the minus strand of JBBMJY010000015.1, from coordinate 13,236,815 downwards.
ATATATAAGTGGAGAGAGGCTAAAGACTGACAGTGTGTTTGTAGTGTGATGATATGACTGGTATGACCAGTAGTTTATGTTTGCAAACTTAATCCAGACAGAATAGTACTTAAATATCTGACATCAACAGGGTAAACACTGACAGGAAAAACATTTACTGAGTCCTATTTCAGTATTCCAGAGGTAAACATTAAACAAGAGGATCTCGGAAAAAGACGGGAAATTTAACGTACCATCATCTTGTAATTACAACTTGTCGTCACAGTGGCCACTATTCATTCGAAGTTACATTTTAAAGGACCCAAACTGCAGACTCCCTGAAACTGTTTCCAACTCTGTTTAAAGGTGATGCCATCCGTGGTGCCTACCCAGGCATTGACCAGAATGGCTACGGCTTCAGCACCGTTGACCGTGACAACGACGGATGCTCCCCATGCATCTTCGGTGACATTGCTCAAAGGGCGTGTTCCTCTTCAGAGGGCGGTGGTTGGTGGTACAGTCGCTGTGGTTCTGCCAGCCTAAATGGTGACTGGCATCCTGCTGGTGACCACATCGGTTGGGCATCTGGTCTTTACTGGCAAACCTGGAAAACTCCTGCACCTTACTCGGTCAAGGCCAGCAGAATGATGATCAAGTCTGAGTGAGGGGAGCGCACCCATGTTTAACTTCATGTTGGCTTTTGTTGTAGAACAACACCGCAAATATTACATTTTAGCACACAGTCCAAAGGGGGCTCCAACATTCTTTATTGCATGCAACACTGCTTTTTTTAGACAGTGGTTGTCCAGTTTATTTCATATGTCTGGGCCATTTCTGCTTTTGGAGTTTGTTTGGAGTTGAGAAGAGACACATAAAATGGAAATAAGCCACGTCATGTGGATATTTAGTCTGCGGCAAGTGATCTATGTGGTCATCATAAAGGGGATGTCTTTTTTTAGAGAAACTTAAAGTGACATCAAAAACAGGAAATGTTGGGTGGCAATTTTATTTACAGGCATCCCTAAAATTATTGCATACTTACACTTAGTTGTTATACAAATCAGCCAACTTTAGACACAGAAGTTTGATTCTTTTAATGAAATGAAGTTCATGTATAGTTTGTAAAGACTTTGCAGTAGTAGTGCTAACAATTTACAAAGTGCTTTTATTTTATTGTGAAACATCTCTGTATAAACTACATGGTCATTAAGTGGTTCTGGTTGCAGAACCTGCCTGTCAAATGTTCTTTATTCCTGTTATAAAACACCATGTGATTTAAGAATGAGTGCAGTTCACAGCAAGTTCATCCTCAAACTAATGTTATACACACACATAAAAAAAAGGTCTTTGTTTCTGTTGTTCCCTGGCGCCATAAAACAGTTCAGATCTCTTAAGTGAGATTCTCACATTTATTTATGAAAGATTTTATAAATATATACATACATTTTCCAATTTTGAAACAACTGACTGGTGCACCGTTCCTGCGGTACCACACCTCTGTGAGATTGTTCCTCCAGTGTTCCTCTGTTTCATTAGCTTCAATGCCATGATATCCGACAGTCATCCAGAACTCACAGAACCGTAGGTACATATGTACCTTTCATTTTAGGATCTGTACCAGCCAATAATGGCTCATATTTTACTAAACTCAGCTGATAAGTGGCTTTCTTACTAGAAGAAATTGAGAGTATTGTCCCCCTGAAAAGAGTGCATTTAGTGTTACTAAAGTTACTCCTTAAACTGAAAATGTAAACATTAAAAAGTTAACAAAAAAGTGTACATTATCCCCCAGTTTAGGAAAAAAAAAAAAGATCACAGCAGTGCATAGTTTCTGGGCAGATGCTGTTTCTCCCATTCTGTTTCTTTTGTGCTCACTCAACATTTCTTGGTTAAAAAACACAGGAAAAACTAGTTAGTCCAGTTTGTGCATGTACTGAATAAAAAAAAAAAAAGGCAGCACCTGCTGGAAACAAGAGACAACATGTAAACTCAGCATGTGCATTTGAATGTTCACTCCTCTCCCAACAAACACAAATCTAGCCATGTTTTTGAGGGCATATGTAGGACATGACAACATCCATCATATTCTTTACAATGGGAGGTTGTGGGTGGAGGCTGTGCGGCAGGTGGTGGGCCAAGGTCATCTCCCAGGCATCCACTAGACGAACATTCAATCCTTTAAACACAGCTCTGAGCACCTTGTCACGCTGTAGCGAGTACCAGTCGCTGTTGGTCAGCGTCTCATAAAGTGTCAGCGCTTTCAGGTTTGCAGTGCGGATGATGACCATCGTGCCTGGAGCCCTGTCCAGCAGCCGCACCACAGCCCTGCGGATGCTCTGCAGCCTCCGGATGTAGATCTCGATGGGGAAAGTGCTGAAGTGAGACCAGATTCCAAGAACTACGACAGTGTTGGTGCCTCCACTTAAGCCATCTAGCTCATTGGCAATGTAACGCAGCTGGCTGACTGGAACACTGCTAAAACGTATGGGAGGACCATGGCAACGATATGTCACCATGATGTTGTTTGCATAGTCTAAGGCCATGAAAGGTCCAACTTGCTTCAGGCTGTGTAGGTTGAACTCCTTGAGATCTAGAAGTGTTACAGAGGCAACAGATTAAGCCACAGTGTGAATAAAGTCAAACCACTTCCAGAAATCCCTGCGGATCAGTTACCTGGTAGTGCTGCACTGAGGTGTTCAAACCACTGCCTGATTGTGGAGTCTCCATACAGGTGGACCGCCTTGTCCTTCAGACACTGACTGATAGCAGAGGAGGTATTGAACTGGCGAACTGTGGTGCCACCTAATGTTCGCCACGCTCCTTGGGAGTAATAGCCAGAGGGTCCAGACTTCACCCTGCTGTTATTCACCACTGGTTGACCTGGGAGGAAGGATATATATA
>JBBMJY010000015.1:13214294-13233358 GCA_037833715.1 Toxotes lorentzi | reverse complement strand
TATATATAGTAATCATATGTAGTGCTCATGGTGGTAAAAATCAAGCTTTACCTCTCCTCTTTGACAGCACAGTGACACTACTATTTCCTGAAGCCCGAATGGGGACTTTCATGTTGACATTACTGATGGAAAGCACACATAATAAAATATTTGTTACACACACACACACACACACACACACACACACACACACTACAGTATTAACAACAATAAATATGATAACATTAAATTACAAAAGAAGGATATAATTTTAAGTAAGTCAAACCAAAGGTTTGAAAGTTCATTCAACACTTCAGAACACTTTTTAATATATATATATATTTTTTAATTTTGTGTATTAAAGCTGCACTATAAAAAATAAAAAAAATTCACATAAATAATGGGTCCAGTAATTATTTGGAATGTGAAAAGTGTTGCTTCCCTTCATCTCTCCCCTCATTGTTTCAGGTTTTATGTCCCTCACCTTTACTTTTTTGGTAGATACAACAAGCAGCTATTTTCAACAAAGAAAGTGCTGCACTACCTTCTGCTAAACAGTTGACAAGGTTATCAGTCCGCTGGTGAACATGATGTGTTATTTAGCAGCAAAGCCAGATATCTCTTTCAGGAGTTGGTGGAGTCAGCTAAACCAGAGCTAAAAGGAGAGTGAATACTGGATTTACATTCACCAAGAGGAGTGCTGACGTCGCTACATGTCTACTGGATGTGTGAATAGGAGAGTGTTTGCTAACACGTTAGGCATTTCAAATTTATAAGGTGGTAATATATCAATGTCATTTCCATAACTTGTTGTACTGTTCCTAAGTGGCAAAAAAATATAAGTGTGACATAAGCTTATGAAAAGTCATGCGTCAATTTACAATAAAACACTGATAAATCAGAGAAAATAATATCCAGCTTTTCGTAGTGAATGCCAGTGCCTGTCTCTCTACTCTCTCACCTTTGAAAGAACTTCTCCTCCGTGACGTTGAGCTTTTTATTGAATCCTCCTTTAGAGTGAGTGATCCTGGCGTTGCAGTTTAGATTCTTTGGCTTGTAGCAGAACCACGGTTCACCTGTATGGAGGTCAGTGTAGTTGCACAATGGCTGCTGGGTTGGATGCAGGCACATGTTACAGGTAGTAGATTCAGACACTGACCCTGAGCGGAAGAGGCTTTTGAAGTAAATCCTTTCCGGCTGTTCACTGGTCAGCCTTTGCAGCACTGTAATAGCTTCACTGGGGTGAACCAGCGTCACCTGATAGGATAAAGATACAGAGGCGGTCTCTTTGTTTTTTAGCCTTTCCAAAACCAAAAACACAAAAGCAGAAGAGTAAGGAATGAATTAAACTGTTTATCTGCTCTATTGTAGCATGCTAGCATGTTAGCATGAAGGCCGTGGGGCTGATGTTCAGTTTGAAGATAGACCTACAACCACATTAAAAATAGTAGTTTCAGTAGTTTTATAGTTTTTATATCACCTCAACCTCTGCGCTTCCTTCCCAGAGTAAAGTGAATAGAGCAGAGTAGCAGCCATTGAGATGATCCACCACTTGCCCAGTCACACCTGCCCCAAGCTTCACGTTGTGCAGCCGAGCAACTAAGAAGTCTCCTCCAGACTTCTTGGGATGGCCTTTGAAGTCATACATTTTGATCATAACCTCCAGCTGTTCTCCTACACGCCACTGTCCTCCTCCCGTCCGTGAGAGAATTGTGAAGCTGCTGTGGGCAGGATCACTGCTGTGCTCCAGAGAAAGCGGAGCTGGGGGAGTTTCAGGCCAATGAGTGGAGTCTAGAATGAGGTTTTCTTCCAGAGTGTCCTCAGTGAACAGTGGTTGGAAGGTGCAGAAGCCACGATGCATGTAACGGTCAACCGTCGGGGTGATGATGGTGGAGTTCATTTCATGCTGAAAGTGAGAGATGGTGATAAAGATGCATCAACAACAAATGTGCAAAAGACAAATTAACCAAATTAAACAAAAGGGTCAATAAGGAGGACTTTTTTTTGTATGTTCCATGTCTACATACTGTATTTCTGCTGATGATCTGCAGCTACACTTTAATGTAGCACAACTGGCATGCCCACACACCAAGGCGTTTTTTCTTTATGTGTGTATTTGAATGCACATTTCACCTTGACCCCATTTGGTCCACCTTGTTTTGGTGGAAAAATGTGACGTTATTGTTAGGTTCTGTTTTAAAGAGGACCCAGAAGCAGACCCGAGGCAGATGGCAGTTTTAAGTAGATTTAATGAATTAAACAACAGGAAAGTCCAAAAGTAGTCCGGTTAGTTTGAGGAGTGGAGGCAGAGTGGCGTGGCTGGCAGGTTTCTGGCTGGAGGAGTAATCCGGTTTCACAGGTGAGTAGCACTGAAGGGGAACAATCCAGCGTTGAAGTGAAGCACTGCTCCGGCTTAAAAGGAGTGATAATGAGAAATGAGGAACAGGTGTGTCAACCTCCAGCCAGCAGGAAACCACGCCTCTCCACTCTGAAAAGAAGGAACCTCCCACAGGAGGCAGAGGGAAAAACACCAAAGCACAAACACACAAAACCCTATATACATAACAGTTATTGTGCTATGCGTTATTGTGATATGTTTGTTTGCCCTTTTTCCCCCCCCTATGTTTATATAGTTGTTTATATAGTTGTTACTGTTATTTAAGTTTTGCTTTCGTAAAGGACAACTTTTAAACATTTGCTTGCGCTACAGTATTTAAATACAATATCTTAAAAACCTTTCTTTGAATTACCAATTTTTCATAGGGATTCAGCCATACTTATCTCTGGTTGCAGTATTTGATACTATCTGACATTTAACCTGGGCTTTTGTACATGGAGTTGAATTAATCAGTTCTGAATGTTTTAGAAAGTTTTAGGGATGGTAATGGCATTGTTCTAAGACAGATGAGAATGTTTTTCTGTGTAAGTGCTCCGGATATTCATTACTTTTAGTTTTATAAGCCAGGAGCATAATAGGCTGGGCAGACTGTGTTGTTCAGGGAAACACAAATGAGAACAGCTTTCAAAAGAATGGCATATCTATAAACACCAGTGCAAAAGAAACTAATGCAAATGTCTGGAGTGTGTACGTATTGGGAGGCAGACACACAGTTACCTCCCATTTCTGGTGTGATGTCAAGCATCAGATTCTGATCACTGTTGACATCATTACATTTTTTCAAACAATGTGACAGTGTCGGAGATGGACAAAAAAGATAAAGATAGGACCGAAACTCCATATGTTTGATCTCGCTTCTGAGTTTCAGTTAAGAGATAAAATTTTCTAAATACATTTGAAATTTGTGACCTTTTTTTTAAAAAACAAAAACAAAAAAAAGCTTTATAATAAAATATAGAATAATGCCAGACTTATCCTTTAATCCTTTAATTAGAAGAACTGCTGCTGTCAGCCAATCACAGTGCAGGACTGTGAGGAAAAATCTAAATTAACCTAAACATTCAAAAGTTTGCAAAAGTTTATAGAGAACGTTCCTGTTATACAGAGTGAAATTGCATTTAAAAACAATATTCTGAAATCAGTGTTGAACATAGCAAACTGTTCTCACCTCCAGGATGTCCACGTTTCGCAGTATAAAGATTAAAGTAACCACAACCAGAAAAAGGAAGATGGCACCATATTTTGGAGGGCAAATGTTGACCTCCCTTCTCTTACAGGCTGCGATCATCATGACTGGTTATTGGTCTTCATCTCTTCTCTGGCAGCATAGTACCGTGGCCAGTTTTTATGGTACTGGAATTTAAAAAAATAAATAAATAAATGAAAAACAACACCAACAACAAAAAAAAGTGGTAACTGACATCGTCACAGTTCATTCATTCTCTTCCTGCCTTTGCCATGGTACTAACTCTGTTATTTCCCTGTTATTTCAGACCCTGCCATGCTCTGCCCTAATTGGTTCTTTGCGCCTGCCTGTTACGCACCACTGCCTACACTGTTGCCACCCATTTGCCTTTCCTGCTTCTGTCTGCCAAGCCTTTACAAAGGTGAAGTGTTTTGAACTTCTCCTGGTGTCTCTGAGTCGTGCTGTTGAGTCCTCTTAAACCTGATCCCTGATAGACACCTTGTTATGTTAAAGAACATTACTCACTAAAACTTGAACTCTTGAACTGTGAAATCATCTCTATACAAATAGTGTGACACAATCATCCAGTCATTGGGACTAAACTGAAACCAGCCACCCGGGAGATTCCTCCTATTGATCAACGATTAACCAAGGCAATCGAGGACAGCAACATAATGTAAATATTTGAATATGTTTGGACACTTCAGTCTTTTGCAATCTGACACACACTGTGCAAAGTTACCTCTACAACGAGTCACATCTTTTCACTGTTGTTCAAATGTATTTCAATGACACCTTTGAACAACATCATGAACAACAGCATGAAATATTTTTCACAAATACATTTTCAGGTAAAACATAATGACTGCTTGGAAACCTTTATCAAAGTTAAAAGTATTCATGCAGAATGAATTAGTTTAATGAGTTAGATCCTTCATCATCTCAAAGGTAGTGGCGGAAAGTAACTTTTATATTTACAAAAGTACTGTACGTAAGTATAGCTTTAAGGTAGTGGCACTTCTACAAAATATTGTACTTGTTATTATTATACTTAAATTCTAGCGGACAAATCAACAAAGAAATTATGATGTGTTATTACGGATAAAGTATGTAAAGTGGTTAGAAGTCAGAAGCGTGAACATATCTGGATGGTTAGTGGCAAGATTAGCTTTCCTGATGACTATGAATTGAAGTTTCAGTTATAGTCAGATGAATTTAAGTGTATCATGTGCCTTACCTCAGCTGAGATTCAATTGGAGAGAGCACAGTGATGAAATCTCAGAGTGACCCTGCAGTTAATCCTGCAGTCAAAGTTTGTTCTCTTTGCTTGCCTTTCAGGTAATGAATGTGAGGGTAGTTGCCTCGTACAGCACTGCGGCATGGATCACCCTCACAGCTAAAATGATCAGCAGTGTATTTTCCTGTTGATGGCTTATCTTCTTAACCACTCCCATATACCATTGGTCCCATAGAAGCTGAGGCCTGTTCTATGACGTTCAGCATACACAGGAGGTCTTTTAGTGATTTGGCCTTACTGAGCATAAAATTGTCTGTCCTGGACAATTTTTTTCACAAGAATTCTGTCAAGATGAAAGAGTTTTTGTGCAGTTAAAATGAAGCTATTATAGTTATTGTGTAGTTATTTAGCACGATGAACTCTCCTTGTGGTTGTTAAAGGCTCTGCTTTAAGAATGGACACATGGAAAGTATCAAAGGAGGGTAACAATGCCTGTCACTGGTGACTGATCACTGTCTACCTGGGTGGGGCTACGGGCAATGAAGGCGCCTGCTTCAGGTGCTCACAGTCTGTGAGATTTCTTCAATCTTATAACTTCATTGCAAGCCACACTGTGCAACATGGCTCTAATAAACTTGGGTACAACACCAATTGTGCCACAATTCATGTGTGCCACAGCAGCAATAAGCTACATTCCTGTTGGTTGGTTAGTAGACTGTAGCAGCTATTTCTGTTGAATAAAACAGAATCAGCTCTTGTCTTTCTGTGTTTAATTCATATGTTTGCAAATGAACTCACAGTCTCAAACATGAGACACACAGAGGGTATACAGGCATTTTTTTAAACATGGTTTTAGTTTGTCATCTTATCTGTCATGGTCACATGCTGTCTAGCTTAAAAAGACAAAGGACTTGGGCCTCCTTATCGGGTCCTGCAAAAGAGGCTTCTGCATTCTTGTTCTTGCAGACACAAACAGCGAGACTCTCACTATGTGTCCTTGCTGACGTGTTGGTTAAGATGACATAGTTAATACATGAGGTGGTTATTATGAAATAGCATCTTGAAGAACATGGATTTTTGCATTACAAGACGTAGGTTGTAGCAGCAGTCACATTGTGAGACAGTCATCTTAAATTTCCGACACTGTCAGAATTTCTATCTTGGGTTTTACAACCCAGATAGTCTGGGACAAAAACAGTTTGCCACATTGACATGGGAGCATGACAAGCAATGTTGATGTCGAGCTTTGACTCCGATCACTCAGACTGTTAGATTTATGCAATAATTGAATCAGAAATGTAAACACATCCACATCGAAAACTGTCGCTTTTCTCACCAGACAAGGCAGGGTGAGGCAAAGCAAGGCAGGTTTATTTATATGGCACCATTCAGACACAAGGCAAATCAAAGTTCTTTACACAAACATTACAGAGGCAACATCAAAAAAATGAGACATTAAGAAAACATGAAAATTGCATTTAAAAGACAATAAAAAGTGAAAGAAAAGCAAAAAGAAGCATATAAATAGTTAAAGATTAAAAGGAGGTTACATATTCAATTTACTGGAAACAATAATGTTTTAAACCCTGATTTAAACGAGTTGACAGTTTCAGGAGAAGAATCCTCTGGAATAGAAAAACACTGGGCCTCAAAAGAAAAAGTTTGTTTAAATTTTAAAATTTTAACTCAACATGAGTGCTGAATGTACATTCATTCCCATTTACACGGAAGTTCTGACTTTTTGAAGCTCCAATATATCTGACAAGGCTGACATATATAATTATACAGCTGATATCGTAGATGATAGTTGATTAGAACATCTATGTAGCTGATTATATAGATGATAACATGTTAGGTCAGATGTCTGAGATGATTCAAAGCTAAACACACTAAAGCTGGCACACTGTTTGATTACCAGGCAGCAGGTTGGGCCTCGCTCAGCTGAGTCTGGTCTACACTCTTGCTTGTAAATGTAGAACAGTATAAAGGTTCTCTGCAGTAGCTGAGTTATTACCCGACAGATCTGGGCCAAAGGGCCTTCCTCAAATGAAGTGTTTTCTGCCTCCAAGTATTCAGTAGTGGGGTAATGCCAAAGCTTGAAGCCACAGATTATAAACTGTTTTTGGAATCAGAAATGTAGCTTTTACTTGATCTAATTTGGCCCAGGATTTTGCACTTTACATTAAGGAATCAGTAGGAAATTCAGATGGTTCGGCAACGTAATAAATCTGCAATGTGATTGTCAACAGTTTCAGAGTAGTGATGGCCATCAGCCTAATCTACATATTGTGACTGTAACATTTCTGGGGTCTCCTGTGTCAGAAGAACATTCCTCGCAGCTATGTTAGATACCAGTGGCTCTCACTGCAGCTGGATATCTTCTACAAGTTGACCAGATGACAGCAGACAAACAGCAGGGAGCCTTGCAGCTCATCATAAAGAAAACAGAAACAAAAACATCATCAGTTCCCTGAATGTCCTAGATACATCCACATATACAGCAAATCTCTAAGCATCCCACTGCAAAAGATTACAAGTTACCCTTTTTGTAGTATCACACAGCTGATGTATTATAATAGATGTTATAAAATAAAATACAAATTCAATGTTTCACTCATATCAGCAGATGCTTTTTAAAGACCCGAGCCCTCGGGGTCTAATATTCCTTTATGTATAAGTTCTCAGTCTCTGTGGTGTTATAGGAGTCAAAACAACTATGTGCTGTTTTCATTAAATTGGTTTTTCAGTAATCCTTTTGGGACTTACAGAGTCTCTGTTGTACTTGACAGAGACTTTATCTTACGACTTGTTCATCTTGGTACCACAAATATTCCCACAGGAACTAAACACTAAGACCTCAACAACCACGTGAAACTGCCACGCCTGCTGCCGTGCGTAAAGACTGCACCATCAACAGCCACACGAGCGGAGAGAGGCTGATGTAGAGGCTGGAGCAGAGGTGAGCCGGTGTGGGGTGCAGGTTTGAACACACGACGCTCGGTGTAAGTGTGCTGTGGGTGGAGTTAATGATGCTTTAGGTGCAGGAGAAGTATATACCTTAACGCACCGAAGCCATGCGTAATAAGTGTGACCGCCGCCGGTGAGGAGGATGCTAGAGCATGAGGCAGGAGCAGACATGCGACTGGTCCGTCAGATCAACACAGGTATGAAGATCCAGGCCGGGGGAGAGCACATGGGCTGTAGCAAGGTCGGGGAAAATCAGGAAAACCAGGTCATCTGTTTGCAAGACGAGGTGGTGCGGGTTTGTCCGGGAAGTCCGCGCAGTCCTCGCCGCGCCATCGCGACGCGCCTCTCATCGGGATCCGCAGGTAAAGGCATCATATGCAGCAAATAGCACCAAAAAGAAAAGCAGAATAGACACACCAAGAATAGTTCGTGTTTATATCACCAGTTACCCTACTGTCAGGATAAAATGCGGACTGAAATGAGGGTGTGGTGCTTCAGCGTGCTCCAAGTGACTGCTCGGGACAGCACAGTAACACAAAGATTCAGTGGAACACCCTGTTCACTCCAAGACTTCTGAATTACACCACATAAATGCACCAGTCTACGAGTTTATGACATTAGATTTAAAGTGAGGCACGAGGAACACCGGAGTCATAGGAGCAAAAAAATAATCATTTTATTTATTTATTGTTAATTTCTCAGTTGGAAGGAGTGAGAGCCCGTTGAACAGTCACATTAGTCTTTATGTAGTCTTTCATATGGGTGAACTGGATGGGACATCATCATTTGATGCTGTGAGGCTTGCTTGCTTAATTTTCCATGGTAACCTCTAACCTGAAAAATCTTCTGTCTCTGTTTAGGACAGACACACACACACACACACACACACACACACACACACACACACACACACACACAAGAGAGATCTTGATTTTCAAATTACAATTGCCTATAAGTACCACTGCTGCATAAGAGTATATGGCTTCTTATTTGATGCTCACAATGAAAGAGAAGTTTATATCAGGCTGTGAAGTTGTTACAGACACATTACGGCCACAGTTTCACTACTGGATGCTACTTGAAAAAAAAAACAATGATAGTATTCATTAAGTAGAGGCTGACCTCATTGTGAATGAAATGGCTCTGTACATAAAGCTTAAAAAATATTCATCGTGATTTAAAGCGCCGTCTGATGATAAATTATGAATGCCACTGGAAGCTGCTCAGAGGCTGATATGATTTGTCCACCCGCTGACTTTCCCTTGCTTTGGTAATAAATGATACCTGCAGCTTTATCTCCAAACATGTAAGCAAATGGGAGAGCTCGGGCTGACAAAACTCCCAGTCAGTGATAAATGTCTATGCTGCGCTGCCATTGCTGTTCTTTGATGCAGCTGTAGGTGTTAGATTAGAGAATAAGGAAATGAGAGTTTTCTATAGAAGTTTTCCAAATTGCTAAATGAGCAGAAGCATTGGTATTCAGTTCTCAGTGACATGCAAAAATGGTAGCTGGTACCTGGCTGCATTGCCAGAGAGTGTTTTCCTCTGCTGAGACAGATTAATGATTTAACCTCCACCTCCCTGGATAACTTGGAATTCCAAATTAGGCCTTTAGTTTCCACTGTCAAGATTAATTTATTAATTAACTATGGAGCCTCGGTGATAGGAAGCAGTGTTTCTCATTTAGTAGTCCAAATAATTCAATATTATATATTCACTGTGCATTTTTATGGAGTTATGGATTTTCCATGATGGTTAGGGGCATGACATACATGATTAAGAAGCCAGATCAGGAAGTGACAAAGAAACTCTTGCAGGGTTTAAGACTTTGTTCCCTTAACACTATTAAGGTCAGTGAAGGGGTTTCTCCCTGTAAGTCTTCCAGAGTTATAGTCTCATTCACATTCCACTGCTAGTGTTATCAATTTCATTCATAGCGTCCTACCACAGTAGATGATTTCATTCCCTCTCTATATAAAGTGGTACATTAAGGCACTAAAGCTGCCAGAGTCATGGATTTTATTCTCCTAACTTTACCAAGGTCAAGGGTTTTTCCCCTGTGTAGCTCAGTGTGTGGAGCACTAACATTGCAGGATTAGGAGTTTGATTCCTGTAATGCTGCAAGGTCCTACCTTTTCTCAAGCTCTCAGCAACATGATACTCTGGGACCCAGAAGAGCTTTTCCTTTTCTTGACCTACACATCCATTACAAAAGAAATGGCAGTATAATGAAGTGATGGTCACTTGTGCTAAAAAAACAAAACAACAACAACACCTGCTTTGGATCAAAGTCTCATCCTGATGCCATACCTTATGTGTGATTTCTGCTCTTATCACAGACCGTGAGCCCAGCAGCAGCAGCTACAATGTCTCTTCAGGAACCTTCTACAGCTGCGTCAGTCAAATCACCATTGGTGAGAGCACTTTGTACCACACGTACTGAGGTTTTCTGATAAAGAAGAAAAAATGCTTTGCATGCTTTAGTCTCATCTAATATGTGGCCTAAAACTTTAAAATTAAATCAGGTATGATGGTATTATGTGTTCAGTTGTTACTTGCATTATATGAAATATTAATTCATTAGTTAATTGCAAATCTTTCACTGCTTTCAAAGCAGTGTGTATCTCAAGAAGGTTTTGAATGGATTAGAGCAAAACTCATGGAAAAGTTGGTCATTCAGCAGAGACAGCTGTTTAGCTTTCCACACCAAAGGGACCACATGGCAGTGGACATAGTTTCTCACATAAGGACACGCCCCTTGCGAATAGATTTACGTAACATCACCGAACTTAGTGCAATAGTCTGCATACAGAAAAAACACACCACCACCATTATCAGCTCAGTCAAACAAGAGAGCTCATTTCCAGGTCAGATACTTCAGAAAGGTACAAATGTATCTGGTGGAGTCTTTGACCAGTAGTAGCACTATGGAGCAATGCTTTGATGAGTGAGTCCCCATTTTGTTTGTCATGCACATGTATGAGAACACACATGCACGAGGCATCATGCTATTCTACTGATCAACAGCTGGTGTTCTCCAGAATGAGTTCTGCATCTGCACCCATCGACTGGAGCTCAGTAAAACTCTTTCTGCCATCCCTACACAGAATGGGATCTCAGTCCAGACTGTGCTCATTTGTGCTTCCGCAGTGACGGAACAAGCTCCTGACGACTCATCTCTTCTGAGAGCACCTAACACCTTCAACACCCTAACATGCCTAACTAGCTCTTAGTGTGCAATTCAGCTTTGCTGTTCTTTTACTGAGGCAAAAATGCATTCAACACAGTTGTCAGACCAACAAGGCATTTTTTAAATAATTATTGAGCATAACTATAACCTCTATTTACAAAAAAAGACTACAGGGAACCACTAAAAAGGATTTTTTTTCTTGGAGAGCACCAGTCCATAAGTGAATGAAACTGTATAAAGTCATTCTGTCTTTCTTTAAGTTTAATTCAATCATTTGCAAACACTGTGCTCTCAAACACAAGATGCAAAAACGAGCAATGAACAGAAGGTATGTCGTTTTTTTTTATACAGCTTCAGTGGGTCACCTTATCTGTTGCAGTCACACACTGTCTTGCTTCTTTAGAGGATCACAAAGGGCTCAGGCCTCCTTCTTAGTACACAGAACAATGTGAGCAAGATCATCTTAAAGAACATGGACTTTCCATTACAGGCTTCAGAGGAAACTGCAGATCGATTTCAGAATATTGTATAGTATTGTACAAAAATTACAATGGAAATTAGAAGCTAAATCTATGTAATAAAAACAGCAATAGCTGGTGTGAGTGTGTTAGCGATTACATCAACATTTGAGAGAACTCACTACTGAACGTTAGGCTGTTGTATAAATTAGTTTCAGTTTTCTGACAGCAGGCCAGGGAGACTAAAAGGTATGATTTGCTAAGCAGTGAGAAAATTAATGATTTCCCCTGACATGTAACTTTGTCTGTATGTCAGGGGCTGTTGACAGCAAATAATGCGTTGTTGACGAAGCTGTCTGAAATAACTTTCCTGTCTGTCACAAAACTGCAACCTCCTGCTGTCTGCAATATTCAGACCTCGCCTTTTGATGTTTTTTCAATGTATATTACAGCGGTGCCTGGTTAGTGAGAGAGGCTGGAAGCTGGATGCGGTGACAGTGAAGACTTTGGGTTCAGCTCAGGCTGTGCTGCTGCTGCTGCTGCTGCTTGCAGGTGTTTCTCTCTTCTCTCTGTGCTAAATTAAAAAAAACTAATGAAGTGCTGAGGGAGAGCTTTGGACTGTTGAGACTCACCCTCTTGATTTTACAAAGGGAAAGATCTATAGTCTTGCCCAGCACTCTGGGATCAAAAAGAGTTAGTGTGCCGCCTGTGATTTAAAGGCCCTGGCCTTTGTCTGAGAGGAAAATACTAGTCAGCATCACTGTAGGTTCTTAAAAGTTCTAATCGATTATAATCGTCCATTAATTCCAGCATCTTTCATTGTTGTAGGAAATTACTGCAGCTGTTCAGCTGATAGACAGAGCTAATCTCCACGCTGTGGCAGGGATTCAGTGAAGGATGACATGAAAAACAATCAAACGCACCATGCGGAAATGTGAACAGCATTGACTGATCGCTGCTGTACAGTCATAGAAGTGAGAGCTCAATTTAGGCCGTTGTTTTTTGTTTTTTTTCCCCGGCAGTATAATTTGATATTGTGGCACCAGAGAGGATACATTTTCAGGAGCTATGAACAAGCTCAAATTTTCTGTTCCCTGTTTCCCTGGAAATGATTAAATCCATGTTTCAGATTGCTTGAGGAGTACTTCCAAGGGTTGTGCTGACACAGTGTCTTTTGGTTTATCAGGTTTATTGTGTGAGTTACAAAAGAATATCAGGGGAGTTTCAGATTGTATATAAAACAGAAATTAATTGACATTTATTGTCTGTTTTATAGATGCCTAGGTTTCCCTTTTTTGACAAAAAAAACACCTACTAGCTGTATCTGTCTTCAGATAGCACAGTACCTACTCCCCTTTAATCACTCCTGCACATACTGACTCACTCCATACACGATTTACAGAAACCAGACACTGTGAATACCCAAGCATAGGAAGAACAGCACCCTCCTCATGTTTTGAGCCTTCGTGTGATCCAGCATGATTTTTCTCAAATTTCAAGCCAGTTGTTCACAATGTCAGATGCAGGGCAGAAGCTCATGTTCATGAAAGAAGTGGGATAAAGAGTCCTGTAGAAATTCCCCTGTAGACATTCATTTTGAGAAAATCATCCTTCTGAAGAGGACAAACCAAGTGGATTTTTATTGCCTAATAATAATTGTATTAGTTTGAAATGAAGACAACCCACTGTGTCTCAGCATTTTTCTCATGTTTGACCCTGAAAAGCAACATGCTGCTGCTCCTTGGGTATAATATTTTACTGCATGTGTGCTGCACCACTGCTGCTCTCCAGCATCTACAGCACTGACTGTCAGAAACACACTCAGACTTATAAACCCAGAGGAAACATCAAACAATATCAGTTTCTTTTCCCATCACACCACCCTTCAGTCTACCTGAAGGACTTCCACCGGCAGCCTCGCTATGATTACTGTTGACTCTTAGCTCAAACTTGTCATTGCACAGAGCAGCGTGTGGCCCAGATACCTGCACCTGCATTTGTTTTCTTACTTATGAGGGCGTCAGGAAGTGGAGGTGCTACATATCTGGGCCTCTCTCTCTCCTCAGAGAGCCACGTGGGCACTTTTCTTTCTGATGACTGCGACATAGATATTGCTTAGGACACACTATGCCTGAAAAGGCTGCGTGCACCGTGAGTTTTGGAGGTCGTTCAGATACATGCCAGGTGTAGATTACCACCTCCGCCCCTCCCTCCATTTCAGGTGACTTTCATGGGATGTTGAGGATTGTTGGCTTTAAAATACAAAAGCCATTATCAGTTAATGGCTGCTTTGAATTGTGTTTCAGTACAAACCATTAACTCCTAAAAGGCTTGCTAGTGTCCATCAAGAAGACATTTTCTGATAGAATTTTACTTTAGTTACTGCAGGAGCATCAATTCAGTAAAACATATTCTCTCAGTCAGCTTCTTACAAAGAGTCAATGGGTCATACATAAATACAAGCATGTTCTGCCAAGGTCGAAAGAGTTTTGGTTATTTCACATGAGGGATTTCTGCTTTTCTGCTTTTGTCTGTGTTTTTCATGCTGGCTTGAAGTGAGGAAGGCTCGACTCATCATTTTGTTAAAGAAGAGAAGTTGCTTGGACATTTGTCCATCACTGAAATAAAAAAAAATCGCTGCTCATGGGCACATGTGTAATGACTGAATGAGGTGAATGAATGAGTGAGGTGGGTGGTGTGTTTTTAACTCAGGAAATGAAAGAGTAAAGCTGTGCACTGTATTTATGCTGCTGGATCTTGTGCATCAAGCAGACATCATTCAACTTCTTGAATTCTTAAAATTTATGTTAGTCCACAGATGTTTTGGTTGGAGCAGACTCTGTATTGCAAAGAGTGAAAATTAAAAAAAAAAAAAAAAACGATGCAAACATTCAGTGTACTCCAGGACTGTTTTTGTTTTATTTCCTTTATATTCCCTTTCCTATAATTTCCAACAGAGCAGTTTTTATTTTCCTTGCCAAAAAAGTGTTGTACCAGACAAATTCCCTTCAGGGAAAACAAAGACCTTCTCAGTGTTCTAGATTTTGCAAGTGCTGACTTAAGCACAAACATTATTTCAGGGACACCCGGCCTAACGCGGTTGCACTCCATTATGTGAAAACCCCTTTATTCTGTTAGGGAATTCAAAGCTGTGAAACAACTTAGAAGAAATGTATAGCTTAGATTTACATCCCTCCTCCTCAGAATTTATCCTCCAGCTGAGTGTGTGGTGTGAGGAGCGAGCTCTGAGGCTCAGAGACTGCCAGGCGTTCCTCTATTCTGCTATTGATCGGGCTGTGTTTGCTCATTGCTGATGTACCTCTGAAATCTGCTGGGCTTTGTGTTTCACAGGAAACCAGGAAGTGAGGTGGGTGGGTGGTTGGGCTGTGGGGGGTAGGTTGGGGGTCGAGTGTGTTTCCTAGTCCCACCTGCCCCCAGTGTGTTACATAATGGCAATATGCGGAAAATCTGTGGAGGTAGAAAATCACAGTATACTTTGCTGTATGTTCAGGTTATGAATATCACAACAGGAATCATGTACCCAAAATAAGACCTGTCAGTTTTAATCTCATCATTCACACACACTGTATATTGTAGAACTAAGCATTACCCAAAATCACAGCACAAAACATTTGAACTTCCACGCATTTCCATTATAGTTTACAAAGAGCAGAGAATGTATATTACGCAAACGCAAACTTTATTACATTTTCCATCATCAGTGTGCATTCATAGTTTGTAGCTGTACAGAAAAAAGAAAAAAACAATGATGTTTTGGACTGAACTATAATTCGCTTATCAATACCTGCCAGTGAGATCGATTCTGACTGAGTTTTAAGGTTAAAGAAAACGTACACATATTGCTTCAGTGAAGTGTCAGCATAATACAAGTCTACAGAGTCTAGAGTCTGACAATACCCAATCAAAGTTTAAACAGACACACAAAGATATAGAGGAGGGTCACGCGACAAAGCAAATTTGATCCTAAGAAATTATGTTTACGTAGGCCAGTGGCAGTGGAAGGTAACACACACACAGCACAGTTTGCAAAGAAGGGGCCACAGGCAGTCCCTGAATCCCAGACTGAAACCACTTCTTTAATTCAGCAGAATACTATATTTAATGTAATTAAACACAGACAAGTGTGGCTGTTAATTCATTCACTCTAAAGGTTTTTTTTCTACTTCAGATGATTTGTAGCAATTTGTCTTACAGCTTAAAAGGTGCTAAATGAGTTAAATAATCGCACAGTATTTTTAAAACTTAAAGTGTGTATGATGACGTATCCCCAGAGAAACACAAGGAAACAGACGTGTGATCAAGACAAAGGTTTTGGGAAAAGCACTGTTAAATTTTAAACTTGAAGGTTCATCATTGACCATGGACATAACACTTTGACACAAGGTCCACCACCTGGACATTTTCCAAAGCTTCCAGCCACATTTCATGGTTTTCATCAGCAGATTACCACTGAATAGGTCTTGAACATTTTTTTTTGTCAGTGTACTGTTTCCAAGGCCAGTAATGAACCTTCAAGCTCAGCTTTCAAACCAACATGGACAAGATGTCTTAGACATCTAAGACAAATGGAGAAAATCTGCATGGTGGACAAACCACTGACTGCAGAACCTGTATACAGTGGTATTGTAAGTCATCATTGGGATCTTTAAAAGCAAACACTATTTCAAAAGACTAAAGAATGTCTGATATACAAATAATTCATATTGTCAGTTTACCATGATTTGTTTCCGGCGGCCATGTTTGGCCCGTCTACCTGCCAAAGACTCCGAGCTCAGACAACTGCCAGCCCGGAGCTGAGCTGAGCTGTGTCACCGGTCTCTGAGGCCTCATGAAGCAGAGAGAGAGAAGCCTGCTGAGATGAAATCGAAGGCCGGAGGCGAGCCCAGCTGGTTCAGCAGTCTGTGGGTCCACATGAAGTAGAGAGCGCAGCAGAGAGGGAAAACTGGTCTTTGCTCTTCTTCTGTCAGCCATGGATAAAAGGGGAATACTAAGCAGCTGTGTGGCCCAGTACAACTGATGTACTGTTATACTGTATCTGATCTGATGTAACGTGAGTGACAGTACGGTCGTTGGGCGAGCTGATGTGTGAATACTCTGTAAAATGCTTGCTAATACCTGATCACATTTAAAGTTGGATTGTTTTTTTTAAATGCTGTTGAAAGCTTCCACCACTAGAGGGCAACATTGGTGAAGAGATGACTGTGACACTTCTGAGTGTTATAATTAACATATCCACCAGCATTACAAAGATCACATGATGGAGAAGATGTACAATTGTCACTGTAATATTTCACTGAAGGGTTAAACAATTAACCGATTAACTGATGTCATATATGATAATTAATGGAATTTTTTTTTTTGTTTTGGACACTTGAAAATGCATCTTAGTTTTCTAACATCCTATTTCTCATCATCTGTCTTTGCTTTTTGCAGGATTTGATCTTGGGGGTCAAGTGGCTATCGGGTTCTCCCACTGGAAGAGTCCTTTCCCAGGGAGCGGTCAGAATCTTCCCAGTCCGGACTGTGTTCATTCAGAGGCCTCCGCCGTCCCACCCATCAGTGAGCATCTCGAGCCAGTGTCCTGCCCAGCGTCGCTTTCAGTCACCCCTCTGCCCACCTGCAGTGCGAGTCAGGAGACGCTCTGCGACAGCAGCACGAGTACGTAGTTCAGTACACTATGTTTTAAACGATGAGCCACCAGGAGCAGCAGACTCATGTTAAAATTTGTAAAAATCCAGTTCAGCTCTGACTGGTCAAATGATTGCTGGTTTTTCCTACAGAAACACAACATGCTAATTCTTATAGTGAACAGTACTCAGGAGTGGCCTAGAAGAGATCTTCCACTAAAGCAATTTCAATGGAAAGAATGACAAAATTTGGTCTTTTCTCTGTTGACCTGTGGCCTCAGCAGTCTGTGTTAGACAAATCAATTAGACACGTTTTTAATCTACTGTATTTTTAGTGTAAACTTCTCACTTTGTGTTTTGCCAGACTGCGTGTCTTTCCTGAGCTGCAGTGGAGGGACAGTAACAGAAAGAATTTTGCTTTAAAAAGACTTTAATTTTGGGAGATTCCCTCTGAATTTGTGTAACACAGACTGCTGAAGCTTCAGGACTAAAGAATGTATTTTCACACAGGTAGACTTTGTGTCCCTTCACTTCCATTGGAGCTGATTTCTGTAGGGATCTCTTCAGGGTCAGTACAGACATGAGGGACAACTGCAGTGACCTACAAATCATTCATCATTGTCACATATGGGCATGTTAGTACTGTTTAAATGTGCACCTATGCCTTAATATGCACTTAGTAAATTTATGCATGTCTGTGTGTGTGTGTGTGCCCTTGAGTCTCCATCAAAGGTCCACACTGATACTGTCATCAGTGCCAACTGTCATTGTTTTGGGCTACAGCAACACTGACACAGCCAGCCCTTTTTTCTGATTGGTCGCTATCAGAGCAGCTTGACCTCTGATTGGCTGCCAGGGAAGACCGATTAAGAATGCCGATGAGCTGCATGCACCTCCTCTCTCCCTCTCTCCCTCTCTCTCTCTCTTTCTCTCGCTCTCTCTCTCACTGTAAACATCCGGCTCATGCTTGTGTTTTTTTTTTGTCGGTGAAGGTTTGACAGCTTTTCTGAGCTTTCCCGCTGCCTGGTCTTAGCATCTTCACTATGACAGATCCGTCTGTGTGAGTGTGTGTTTGTGTGTGCAGTGATGATGGATCAGCCGATGCGCTGATGAGGAGTATGGAGTAAAAAGTGGGGATGCTGGTTTCCCTCGTGGGACGTCATGTTTGTTTGTTTCCCTCAGCGAGGTCGTTTGCACGTTGGGGCTGGGGGGGAGGAGGGGTGACCGCTGCATGTGTGCATGTGTGTGTGTATGGGGAAGAGTCTTCTGGCTGTTTTGGCATCTGCTGCGGCTCGGCTGGGAAGCCCTCCCTCCCCCCCTTTTTTCCCCTCTGAGGGGTGACGCTGCCTCCCTACCTCCCTCCACCTTCACACGGTGAGTGTCGTCAAGTTGTCTTGAAGCAAAGGCATCTTGTTCTCCAGAGTGGATGTTTTTTTTTGCTGCAGTGCTCTCTCTCTCTCATGTGTTGCTGTGTCCTACTCACACTCTTTACGCCGCTTCATCTCTTTTACGCAGTTCCCTATGACTATGCAAGCATTTGACCTTCACACACACACACACATACACTCTCATTTGGTCTGAACTGTCCCCCATTCTCTTGATTGTAACTGTGAATTTTGTCTTACACTCTATTTCCTCCATGATGCAGTTGTAAGACAGAAATGGGTCATGAATCTGTGTGTGTGGAAGAAGAATGTGAGGCTGTGTGTATATGTGTGTGTGTGTGTGTGTGTGTGTGTGCATGCGTGTGTGCGTGCTGTGACCATGTCATCTAGGCACCAGTAGCAGGCTGGCAGGCATGAAATCTCCATTGCTTGTCTTTAGGGAAAACATGCAAGCTCCTCATGCACCCCAGGGCATGATGGGCACATCCAGATGGAACGAACGATCCCTCGTCGGTAGTGACTGACACCCAATCCCCAACACACACACACACACACACACACACACACACACACACACACAGACAGACAGACACACACACACACACACACACACACA